>JABUIW010000024.1:5269205-5375362 GCA_013363375.1 Menidia beryllina
CAAGCAAGGTAGCGTATCAGGATGAATTCAAGGCTGCCCGTGCTGTCCGTGACCTGTGACGTGAATGTTTTAGAGGAGGGTGAACATTTTTGTTGTTTTGTTTTTTATTGTCAAAGTATATTTATTGAGCTTTTTCATTTTTTTTACACAAAAAGAAGACAGGAAGAAAAATAATTTTAGATAAATAAATAGATAAAATCATAATCCGGGCGGCAGCGCCAAAAAAAAAAACCTGTGTCACACAAAGCAAAAAAAAAAGAGAAACAAAACCAAAAGGTCCACAGTGGTGGTCCAAACAACATTCAAAATGTCTTATTCAGGGTCAAAATGCAGAGATAATTGTTTTACATGGCAAATAAATGGATGCCATGTCGTATGATCCATTCAGTCTATATCTCACTTTTTCAATTTTTAAGAAAAACATAATGTCACATATCCATCTGCCAAACGAAGGGGAGCGGTTATTTTTCTAATTTAAAAGAATAAGCCGACGTGCCAGAAGGGACGTCGGAAGGGTAGGCCATACAGTTCAACTGCACCTTTCTGAGGGAAATATTCCAGTAAACCCACATTTTTGTTGTTTTTAATGTTGCTTTCAGGCTGTCCAGACTTTCACCAACTACAGCCACGGCCACACCGGTCAGCTGTCCGGGCTGTCGGTGGCACTGACCGGCGCAGGATCTTTGGGTGTCGTTGTCGTCTCTCTGCAGGTGAACATCAGCCACCGCACTCAGACACAGCTGTGTGGCACCTGGATTTGTCGCCATATCACTAAGATTTTTCTGAACCTTTTTTTTTGTAGGAGGCTGGGGGCTCTCTGGCTACTCTGCTGCACACCATGTCTGCCGGCCTCAGCCTGCTCCTACTGGCCCAGGTCCTTTGCTACACGAGCAGCGCTGCCTCCGCTAAAAAGAAGAGAGATTAGTGGTGGAGGACACTGAGTGTTGGGGGAACTGTTTTTGTGCAAATCGTTTGTCTGCTGTTACATTACCATAAGGATTCATTTGGCGCCCTCTTGTGGTTAAAATGGGAATTGTTTTCCTCGTGATAGATTCTTCTGAATCTTCATGTTGCTGTTTGTTCGTCTGTTTCATATTCATGTTTTCGAAATTTTCCGAAGGGGTAAAGACATATACTTCTATATGAAAACATTTAAAAATTCTCCTAAGATATGTGACAAAAGTGAATATGTAAGCTTTAATAAGAAAACTTAATATAATGTCTATGCACATGATGCATGTGGTCCTGTCATTTTTATTGTTTTTGGAGATGAGCATAACTTTTTGTTTGTTGGTTTGTTTTGACATCTGGATTTATTGCGTGGCACCTTATATTAAGATTACTTCCATTATTGAATATTTAACTATGGAAACTTTGTGTCCATCCCTCTAACTGGGTATTTTTGGCCTTTGCAACAGAGCCTGCTTTCTTTTTTTTCTCTGGTTTCTTCAACTCAAACGGTTTAGGATAGAGAGTTCCACATGCAGGCACAGCTTGTTGTGCTTCAGGGAATTTCTGAAAGGAGGAAATAAGATAAGTGTGGTCAGCAATTTTCTGGTTCCTCCTTTTCCAGGATACTAAAGGTCAGCTGAGAGATCGTCAAGAAAATTAACATTCAAGTGAAAGTTTTACAAAGAACTCTGTGATCTGAATAGATCTGATACAGAGTGTCACGTTAAGGCCTGTTAGCTTTTACAGATTAGTCCCCTACATTTTTTAAACATTTTTGGCTATAGAATCTCTTTATGAATGGCACAAAAATTTTGTTAACATCTTTATTTTTTACCTTAACTGTGAACTAAATCGAGTGGTGTGACTTATTGTCTTCGTAGATTAAAAAATAAACAAAAGAATCTTCTGCATTGATCATGTATTTTCTGTATGTATCACTTTACTCCGAGTCACTTTGAAACTTTGTTGCACTCCGCTGCCTGAATAATAAGGTTAAGTTTTCCCAGTTCTGCTGAACTGAGCTGCATGGCTTTCTGTTCTCTGTCGGCTGGAGGAAAAATTCCTCAATTGGTCCATTTTGATGTGACAAGATTCTTCACACTTGTGGAAATCTGCATAGCTTGAACCGACGACGGGTTCGACACATTCACAACAATAAGCCATGCTGTACCCAGGTAGAAAAGGTCAAAGAAAGTCTAAGAAATTCAGCTTTCGCTTCCATTCTGGTGACGTCAGACTCGCCCCATGAAAGATGAGTGAATAAATAAATGAGGATGTCCACGAATTCTGTCAAAAGGTCAGATAGTTTATTTGCTCCCTCGTGTCTGTTGAGCAGCAAACGTAACACATTCAATCAAATGTTGCTTCTAACAATCATCACTAGTGCACTCAACTTAAAAATGCAAATAAATATGATCTTGACAGACTGCTTTTTCTCCCAGAGTTCCTATAGAAACTTCCCATTATTACCCCTCAACCTCAGACTCTCTTATGATGTTTGAACATTTCAAGGCAATAAAGGGATGGCAGATAAAAAATAAAATCTGTCTTCAACTTTATGGTCATTTCACTGTGAACAGATTTCCATTTAAATAAAAACAAAAGGTGTTGGCAGGATGGCACAGGAGTTGCATGGTGAGAAGCAGGTGTAACAGTTAAAGGCAGACAGTTTGGTAAAAGGTTTCTTCGAAGGAGGTCATTTCTGGTCAAAAGTGCCTGGACTTTCAGCCTCATAAGGAGGTCTGCCGCAGACTGAGCCACCCTGAAACTGCTCCATCAGCCTGACGTTTAGGACACGGCTACTCAGGCTGGAAGTTTGAACAAACAAATTTGAAAAAATATGACTTACATAAGAGACTCCCACAATGAGCTCCTATAGCACTAGCAGGTATTAATATACTGAGGAGAAAAAGGTAGAAAGGGCCCCCATTGGAGGATTATGCCCACACTAAGAAGGCCAAAACTTTTGAATATTAACATAAACCCACAACCTAAAAGCATTGCTATCTTTCTTTGTGAGATGGAATTTAAGTCTGTGGCACATAAAGCCTCTCATGAGGAAAATGTTATGATTTCAAAATAACAGATGTTTGGCAAAAATAATTGCTGAGTCTCACATTGTTTGAGATCTGAAGGAGGAGCCTGTGTGTCCTGAAGAAAGCACCAAATCTGTCTGAAGTGAAAACGCTCTAACTTAATAGCGATCCACTGTAACGGTGGACCTGAGCAGCATAAAAGCGTAGAGCTCTGACGATTCTGAGCCATCATCCAGCCCCAACCAAAACAAAGAGCAAAGAATTCCTAACTATTGTAAGGCCACAAGCGCACAGAGACACGATCCCTGATGGGTCCAAGTGTGACAGTAGAGATAAAAATCCTGTAAAAGAGTTATAGGATCATGTATGGGAACACTAACCTAAATAAGATAGATATGCATCATTTTCAATATAGCTTGGTAGCAAGTTAAAAACAAACAATTATAGAATTTAATTCATGCAAAATTGTTCAAAGTGCATCTTGTGCATTTTTTATTCTTTTTTTAAACCTTGATAGATATTAAGGCATTTTAAGTAAGAAGCTTTTCACATTATATGTGATTTATGAGGAAAAACAATACAACAGGTCCCCTTATGAGGGAGCCAATAAAAAACTACATATAAAATGTTATTTCCCTCCACATTCCAGCTTCCCTGGATCGGCTCCGAGCACAGATTGGACTTCTGCTTCAGGGAAGCTGCGCCTTCAGGTAGAAAAATCTTTGGCTGAGTCTTCCCATACATTTCCCCTTCTGTTGTAGCACACCTGCCTCATTCAAAATGGTCTTGAGCTTATATTTGTTTTGTTTATGTCACCTTAAGCCACTCAGAGTTGTGACTCCATCATATCCGCTTCTACACATAAATATGTCCTCTGAAACTTTTGGGTCCCACTATAATTCAAAATAAAGACTCAGAGATTCTAAATTGAGGTTTACGGCAACACTGATCCCTGAAATGTTTCATTCTGAGGCTAAATGCGGCTCCTGTTCCTGAGCCAGTGGCCACATTTGATGCTTTCTCCAGGAGTTACAAAGTGCAAGTCCTTTTTGAAGGTTCTGGAATGACACAGTTAACGAGTTTAAGTGCTACATAAGAGTCATGACGGCTGCTGTATTTAATCCAGATGAAATACAGCACACTCTCTGTGTGTTAATGTCAGACCAGACCGACCACCAACACAAATCTTAATGCTTCCATTTCAGTCAGATATATCTGGTGATATGTTACTGAGCCTCTGAGTATGGCTTCTAGCTTTCTTCTTTACACATTTAATGTTTAATGTGTTTTCTTCTTTACACATTTAATGGTTAATATGTTTTCCCATTAAGAAAAGAGAGCCTCTTTTGGCTTTTCTTTCACCTCATAATCGTAAACTCTCTAAATGTGGATTCATTTAACCTCCGCACTCAGAACTTAATGAGTTACCCATTTTCCAGCTTCCTCGTCCCTGGTGCTATCTGAGCTTCTGGTAGAATTTGCGCAGTTCATCCCAGAAGAACAAAGACAGAATGGTGTGCGGGCCAATTCGGAAATAAGAGGCTCCCAGGCCTTTGTAGAGCCCCACCAAGCCCTCCTTCTTCAGCGTCTTGGAAAAGCAGTCACTGAATCCTTTATAGAGCTGACCCTGAGCAAAGAAGAGAAAGGGGAGGGCTTGAGTCGTCCTCTGGGATCAGTCAGGCATATAGAGAGACATTCTGTTCCTAAAGAGTTTTCCTCTGTCTTTCCACGATTACCGTTTGACTCATTTACAAAAATCAAAAATCATCCACACTAATTTTATACTGATTAGAGCTATGATCTGTTATAGAGCACAAACTCCAGTTTCCTTTTTTTAGACAGGTGTGTTGTCATGTTGTCTAACGACCTTTTTATATGTATAAACAATATTCCACTAAACTTAAGACAGACACCTTTTAGGAACATCATGGATCTGCTCGCAAATGAAAACGACGGGTGGAATAAATAACATGGAGAATGACAAACTTCCTTTTGGTGCCTCATTAAACACGACAACAGGACCATGCCTGAGGGGAAATGCACTACTGCAGAATAAAACCTCAAGAAAACACTAAAAGTTTCGTCATGTATAACCTTGACTTTAAAGCTCGTTAGAACTGCGCAAACGTTGTTTTTAACCACATTCCCTGTATTTGTATTGGGGTTTGGATTGGACGGGGCCTTCTCACCTTGCCCAGAGGATCAACAGGCTGGTTGTAGAGCCGCGTGCTGACCACATCGAAAGGAGTCATGGCCAGAACCACCACCACGCTGCTGATCATGCCGGCACTCAGGGGCACCAGCCAGCTGTCAGTCGGGAACACCTTTGAGAAGAAAAAATAAGAAAGCTGCTGGTGACACTAGCAGTTTTCTAGCGAATGGAAAATAAACTCTACGACTATGAAGCCAGCAGCCTCTTCCGGTTTTAACTGCATCATTGATGTAACTGTCATTCTGCTTATGTCTGCACTCCAAACTATTTCCTTATATCAGATAACCACTAGCTGACCATGCAGAGCAGTAGGCCATGCTGTCTTTACGCTTTACGATTTGCGCTTTACGGCGGTGTTAAATAGGACGCTGTGGGAATTGTCAGCGACAACACGCCCCTAGCTCGCCCAATCAGCCGTGACTCCAGTAAATGAAAGAGAAGAACACCGAGACATCTTTTCTGACACACTCCTCAGTTGTCCGCACGCCTCTAGGGTCCTATCTTTTTTGTAGCAGACCTGGAACAGCCCAGTCCACTGGTGCACTAGTTTACAAGTTATGTGTTTTGGCTCATGGGGCCAGCGAGGGGTGTTGGAATTCCAGAGCGGAGCAGTTCGGAGAGCTTTGTCAGAGCCACAGTGGTTTTGTCATATACTGTATGCACAGCTACTGAACAGAAACAACCACCTCTAAAGGCTGACTCTCATGATCAGCCAACAGGCATTACACCAGCAGGATAGATATTAGGAAGTTATTCCAAGTGGTCTGAGCTTAAATGGTTTAGTCTATTCCAGAAGCTTTGCGTCACAGATGACAAAAAAAAAATCTGCAGCTGTCTCAGATACACATACAGATACGGGCAGTGGCTTTTCTTCTTAAGCGAGGCGCTCCTGTGAGAAACACTGTGCACACACTGTGGAAACGGAAATCTCCTGTCGGCCGCCGGCCTCCGCTCCTCGACTGGGGGCGGACGACCCCCTGCACCAGATCTTCTCACCTGCATGTCGATGACCAGCTCTTTGGAGGAGGAGAAGGTGGACAGCTGTGCGGCCGAGCCCACGCTGACCCTGGGCACGGCGGCGCTGGACCCCCGCCACAGCCCCAGCAGGCCGTGCTGCCTGTAGATGGCCCTCAGAGCGTGGACCATCCCCTGCCAAGAGGAGGCTTACATAAGAGCCCTGCTGATGCCTGCCACTCACCAAAATACTCTAGCTTTGGGTTCTTATGTTACCTGGTGTTTGTACTGGTGGCCAACTGCGATAGAGGAGGTGGCCTGGCTCTGGAGATGAGTTTTCACCTATCAGTGGAGACACTTTGGGTTATTATCGTCTACATTCACAGGTGTAGATCCAGTAGATCCAGTAATAATAAAAAAACAAAAACATTACACACCAGGTAAATGGGGCTGCCCATGACCGCCCCCACCACACCGGCCACGGCCCCCGCCAGCGTGGTTTTGACCGCGCTGACCCTCCCGTTGGTGTGTATGTAACCGGAGGTCTCGATGATGGCGTACGAGCCGAGCCGGACCCCGTTCATGAAGAACTGGTAGAAGAGCCCGGGGACCAGCCCCTTCTGCAGACCGGACAGCCCGTCCACTTTCCCGATGGTGTAAAAGGCGTGGAAGACGTTGCGGTAGTAAACCTGGTAGGTGCCGCGGCTCTTCAGCTCCCCTTGCAGCTGCATCCGAGTTTTCACCACCTCCAGCGGGTTGGTGAACAGACAGGCGCCGCACGCCGCCACTCCGCTCAGCACGAAGTCCATGGCGACCGGGCCTGCGCTCCGGGGACGGATGCGGGGTTCAGGCCTGCTGGAAGTCCGTCCTGCCCTTCATCTCAGCGGGCCCCCTCACGGTACTGAGCTCCCCCCTCCCGCCCGCTAGACCTACTCCCCACACTAACTCCACTGTAGGACAGCCGGGCCACAGCCATGGGAGATTCAAGAACCTCCTGAAACGTCGGACATTTCCTATCGTGCTAGATCTGTTGACGCTCGAACGGTGGTTACAGAGGAAATAAAGCCCTAAAAAAAAGACTCACTCTATTTTTTTTTCAGGATATCTAAACTTTAAACAGAAAGCTCAACCGAGGCAAATCACGTAAAACCAGAGCGAGGTGTACGAAATGTGCTTTTGTAACCGCAGTTTTGGACTTACACTTCACCCGTCCCTCAAACGCAACATGTCAGAGGAAAGTACCAGTGCACGTGATTACGTCTCCTCTGACGCTTCTATTCTTAGCCAATGAAATTGAGTTTTAAATAGACAATCAGGGCCACGGTGTTATCTCGGGGCTTTATTCACAAAGTAAAGACCATTATCCTGTGTTCTTTTGATTTATGCTCCCCTTTTCACCAATAACCTGAATATACACGAGCCAGCAGGATTTCGCTTTGTGTGTCTTTCCATGACAAACTAGGCCGGCTTGTGAATGTGTCGCTCATACAGCAAATCAAATCCTAACACTAATCTCACACTTGACCTGCGGCACTGATCCAGATTAATTTATTACAGAGAACACCAGTCAAACAAGAGGCTGCATTTTAATTCAAGATTCTGATTTCCCTTCAGTTTAAGGTGCTCTTGAGATGACACAGATCCTGCAGTAATTGTAATCACCAGGCTGAAGCAAAGTCATTTCATGTGAGTGTAACAGGGCGACTCAATGACTCCGGTGTGTGCATTTGTAAAAGGATTGTACCCTGGACCAACTTACTGAAATAGGGAAAGAAGACAGTGGCTTGAATGAGACAACATATTAACACGTAGTATGTAGTACGTAGTATGTGTAATTATAGATCAATTCAGACACTACAAGGGAAAATCCAAATAGAGCATTTTTACAGCTCATGTTCCAATGTCAGTGATTTGCTGTTTCACAACTGACATCCTTTCCGTGTCCTCACCTTTGACTTTTTCCGGACACCATGAAGTAGTTAGAGGCATGTAGGGCTTTTCTTACCTCTTTGTCTCAGTGGGTGGGTTTGTTCTTCATCACTGAGCTGGATTAGAAAGCAAAGTCTCTTTTACCCTCTACCCTTTGTAAATAGGATTTAAACTCCGACGTAGATAGGATTTGTCTGTTCTTTATTCTTCCAACCAGCATTTATTAATCTATTTGTTTTATATAGTCTTATCTGAGTATGATGGATACTCGTTACATTGCTTGTGGACAACTGACAGTGTTTTTTCTTATCTTATTACTCCGCTTACAGTATATGTGATGTCCAACAGCTGCACAGGTATATGTAACTTCGAATTTGTCCATTTGAATCACTATCTGTCATATTCACGCATACTAAAACTCCTCCACTTTCCTCTGCTAAATCCTACTTCTTTCCACTGAAAATATAAAATGTAGGGACGGACCCGAGGTGCCGACAGTAACGTTTTCTGCTCTAAATGTACCAGGTCAGGTACTGAATAGCTTACATATGCGGAAGCAACCCAGATCCATTTTTAATTTCCAGAGCTATTTTGAGGAAAGGGGAACATTTTCTTATTTGTTCTACAAAGATAAAAAGATGTTTGGGTTAAATGGTATATTTTTTCATACGTTTTCAATAGTAAAAGGAGCCAAGAGAAGGAGATCATTTGTAAATCACTATCATTTAAATCATTAAAAGTAAATCTGAAGAATCCATGAAGTCTTAACCAAAGTTAATTAATTTCCTCAGCTCACAGCAGATAACACTTCTTGAATGGTAGGCATGCAGGTAGAATCCTTTCCTTCCACACTATGGAAAGCACATTTTGGTTGCAGTGAAGGGTTTATAGCTCTCTTTCATGAACTTCTTAATCTGCTCTGGTCTGACAGTGTGTTATGACTTTTCATTCACTTTGGTCTTTCGAACAGCAGAGTGCAGCATATCACAACATTAGCTACTATTAGTCATCAGCGTTTCATACCTGAAATAAGTCATTATTAACTTTTCTTGACTGGACAGGTTGCTGCTTGAAATATTAAAGCTGTCACTAAAGACAGCATTGAGCTGACCCCAAAAAGAAGCTGGAGATCATTTTATTTGGACATTTACCAATAAACACACAATTAAAAGAATTAGACAGCCTTTTCTATTAATGTAATTCCCAAAACCCAAGTACACCAGCAACAAAAGGACATTTAGTACCTCCATGGAGGTACCCATTACATAAAGTGTTAAAAACAAGTATTTACAATCCATCTCTTTGCTGAACCGACTGACCTCTTATCCTATTCTTTTAATAAGAATGACTCCACAACATTTCCAGCAAGTCAGATTTTATTTAAGATAAGGATATTTAATTTTATTTCCAGAAATCCTGCTATCTTCCTCTGAGTTTCTGCACAACCACTAATTATCCTGTGAAATATAATATTATTTTTTTGCATTCGTCAGTAAGATGGAGTTCATGCTGGAAATATCTGATCGACTTTTTGACAAGTCTGGCATTGACTGGTGTTATTCTTCCTCCCCTCCTTGATGCCGTCTTACGGTGGATGCTTAACTTTATTAAACTGTGCATTGTAATTTAAATGCTGTAGAGAAATGATCAATTTTTAGGACTCATTCTACACTGAGAGCCAGGCTTAAGGAAAATAACACCCATAGGTAAAGTTTCATGTAAAAGCTGGATCTCTGACTCCCACCTCTGATCTGTAAGTGCATACTAACTCTTGACTAATTATTTTTAGTTATTTTTTAGTTTATTGGAAATATGAAAATGTCTTATGGACAAGAGCAAGTGGTCTCTACTTAGCATGTACATGACGGTAAAATTAAGAAGACACAATTTTTTGGGAGAAGTTAAAATGCAGAATATTTTTAAAGGGCTCACTTGTTTGCCTGCAAAAGTTCACAGAGGACAAAACAAAGTTTGTTTAGCAAAGTAAGGAGAGCTGCAGGATTAAAGGCATTAGAGGAGGTTTGCAAATCAGGTATGAACGAACAGGTCAGTTACAGGTGATGAAGGGAAATATTGGTGGGAAAATATGTCTGAAGGTCAGAGAGAGGCAGTCAAAAAGTGGACTGTGTTACCTTATCTGTGAACACTGCCGCCTTCTATGTGCAAACACATAATGCTCGACTTTATCCCTAACCCAACTTCTCTTGTCTGTCATTTTTGTTCTTAAACTAACAAATCCCAAGGTAATTTAGAGCATAGAGGATTTATCACCCTCAGGTAACCACAGGTATAATTTAACATAAGGGCGATTGTCCTCTAAGTCTGAAAGAAGTTGTTATAAGTTGTTATAACTTGTTTAAACACACATTTTTTTTTCGGTTTGGGTGTTAATCTCCCACTGTCCAAAAACATGCATGTTGGGTGAATTGGGTGAATTTATTTACAAATTGCCCAGTGGGAGTGAATGTGAGTGGGTGTGGTTGTGTGTCTCTGTGTAGCCCTGTAATGGGCTGGCGACCGGTCCCAGGGTGTACCCTGCTTCTCCCCTGTTGTCAGATGGGATAGGCTCCACGTTAATATAAAGGTGATATGGCGTACCGTATACTGTTAAGCCAGAGCTGATAAATACCTGTAAACATTGCAGACTGCTTTAATGGAGGACTGACTGTTGATCAAGCATTCTACTCAAAAGTCATGTTACTGGGATTTGCAGACAGAATTTAAGTGGTTAAAAAAAAGGCAAAAAAAGAGATTTTTAAAAATGTTTGCATAGTTGATGGTTATATTGAATAAATGTGATCAAATAAAGAAATTGTCAACACTCTTCTTTTTATACCTGTTTTATTTTTTTTTTTTGCCTGACCACAGTGCAGCCGTGGATATAGGTGGTTTGGAGACCGTTGTGGCAAACTCTGCCTATGTGTCTGCACATGGAAGCCTGGATGGGTGCGCAGTGGCTGCCATGCGTGAAAAGAAGATGCGTGCCAGGCTGAAGCTCCCACACATCACAGACTCCGAGCACACAAAGGCATCTGTAGACACAACCTTCGACAGCACGTGTGTCAAACAGCCCATTGGCAGGCGCCTGTTCCAGCAGTACCTGGAAAGTGATCTGAACCATAAAAATGCTGCAGAGCTGTGGAAAGACATTGAAGATTATGCAACATGCAAAGAGAGCGACCGGTTGCAAAAGGCCAGAAGAATCATCAACAAATACTACGAGCCCGCTTCCCAGAATTTCTGCAGCTTCCTCGAAGAAAAGACCATCACTCGAGTCAAAGAAGACTTAAAGAATGTTTGAGGTGACCTGCTTAAAGAGAGTGAACAGCAGCTGCTCAAACACCTGGAAAAGGAGGCCGTGGCTGGTTTTAGAAACAGCGCTTACTTCTTGCGATTTGTTCAGTTCAAATGGTTAGAAAGCCAGCCCGTTGACGAAGAGTGGTTCATGGACTTCAGGGTGCTGGCATTCAATGTTCCACCAAGAAACACACAATCAATTATATTTAGTTATATTCGTCCCCATGGCGACCTCAAACGAACACAAAGAAGGAAAAAGCAACTGGAGACAGTACTGAGCAGACAGCAGTTCACTTATTCCAGAGTTGGACGTTATGTCTCTTCTCACTACATGAACACTGCTGACACTTTTAGGAACTGACTTTCCCTTGTAGTTCTTGGAATAGTCTAAAACCATTTCCTGGATGGGTTTACCTAAGCCGTGGTTATTGGATCACCTCAGAGATATTTTGCCCTCATTGTTTCATTCATTGGAGATTGCATTTTTCAATGTGCAAAAAACTAATAAAAACAACAAACAAATGTCAGACTGGAACCGTCGTTCCCTTTAACATGTAAATTTAAATGTAGCTGACGCATCATATCTATTACACAAAAAGAAAGTCTGTGTAAATTAGAGGTTAACAAAAGTTGAGCTCATTCTGGTGACTAAGTAGGAAAACATTTTTTAAAAAGTGTCAATGAGCCTTTCAGAGCTATATGAAATGCAAACACTCGTGTTTGACGTGCCATTTTTAAGAGTTTCAAGGTAACTGAGGCAGAACACCTGTGAGGTGAAACTGCAGGAAAAGGGCGTGGGATTGCCTGAAACTACCTTTCGGTTCTGTTCAGTTAACCCTGATGTTTGATTTGTGTTTAGGGAGCGATGGTGGAAAAGCGTATCCTTGCATAGGTCCACAGTCGCTTCATTGTGACGCCGGCTTACGCCTTCCAGACCAACACCGACCTCTGCCTCGTTATGACCATCATGAAGATTAACTGGGGCCGTTTGGAAGCAGGTGGCATTCCAAATCATTAACAAGAAAATAGAAATGAGCTTTTTCAAGGCCTCTTATGTTCTAATTTGTTTGTCTGCCCTGTGTTTCACCTGAAGGTATGCTACCTCCCCCATTTGTCCCTGATCCTAAAATGGTCTATGCCAGAGACATTGATGACGCGGAGCCTTCAACACAATTAGAGTTTTACAACGATTTTCCCAATCCCTTGGCAGGAGGAGATGATCGAGGCGGGCGTGTTTGGAGAAATGAACATTTGGGGAGAGAATGGCAAGCTGCCAAGCTGACCGAATGATTCAGAGGTGGAGAAAGAGTAAAAAAGAAAGTACAATTTTGATGTAGAAACACTTTATCAATACACATGTATAATAGCTATATCTTTTTGTTGATAATATCTGAATTAAATTAATTAGTTTGATAAATTTCTGAGGATATGTCTAATACTAAATATTGGATAACAAAATACAGATAAAACCTATATTTGGAATAGAATGTAGATGGGGTTGTTTTGATGATAGATAATATAAAGATATTTTAGTCATAATATCTTGAATTGCATTGTTTTGATAATTAATGCAATGAATTCAATTAAAGATATGACAGATATTTTCGATGGTAAAGATAAAAGTGTCCAATAAAGACGCGATCACACGATTCCACCAGTCGCAAACCAAAGTTTTGAATACAGTGTGCTTGATCGCATGTACATTTACACATTAGTATCTTTGTATTCCAGCGTGTGGGAATTGTTTCTAGGCTTTGGGCCAGACAGGTGTATAGAGCTGAAAATAGTCTATATGAGGGACTTTTGCAAACGTAGACAAGTTATTTTGTCATTGAGTTCTGACGAAATAGATAACAGCACTAATAATTTGTATGTTGATATAAATAACCTCTTTATCTATGCTGAGTAATTGTTGTGTCAACATTTTTTCTGCTTTAATGTATGATAGTACTCTGCAGGTTATTCTATAACTTATGAACTCTCTCTGAAAGAAAATACCTTTATCAATAATGTAGTTACTTCCTGGTTGTGAAAACATGTAAATTACTTGCATTGAATAGTGTTTTCTACAGCAATACACAACACAAATATATATTTTCACAGAAACTATAATCACCACCCATTAGTTCATGTAACTTTTAATTTTAAACTGTTACCAACAGCAATATTTACATTAACATCATAAATCCTGGATTGCCTTGTGTTACTGTGCATGCAGTGTGGGTTTATGACTGCTTAAACATGGATGCCATCCACAACACAGCCACTTCAAAAGTTATCACTGCGCCAAATGAGTTACTTTGAGTTATTTTGAGTTACTAGCGTCACTGCAGTGATGTTGCAAGTTGAGGAGGTTTCCACTCCTAGTCTAAAAGAGTCTGGGTATGGATACTGAGTAAAACAGTTTTGTTATGCTGCATTTGGTGTATGAATTCATTTAATTACACCAGGTAGTGTTTATTTAAACTGTATAGACTGACTGGGAAACTGAAAGCATCCAGTTGTTGATTCTACAAAATTTTGCCACATCTGAATTTCTAGTTTGCATTAGCATTCTGTAACAAAAAACTTACACATCTTTGTTGTAACTATTGCCTGTAGTATTTGCCTAACTATTGCACTGGATTAACACATTTGTATTAGTCCACCGTTCGACTCACTGATTATTGAAGTATTTGTGCAGTTTGTCTTTCTGTGTGGGACAAAGTTTGCTGAAGTCACCTCCCCAAACCCACAAGGGACTCAAAAGTCTACTTTTAACTCAGTGGATAGTAAAACATTTTTGAGGTAATATTCAGAATAAAATCCTTGTATTAAACAGCAAAACCTTTGTTATTGTATGTGACTGTTGCTGAAGTACAGCATTAGTTACAGTTAATTACAAATATATGTGCCTCTGGATTGAGTAACCTAAGTTTAAAATGGATCCTGCAGAAATTATGTTTTCCATTTAATCTATGAGTTTATTATATGATTGTATTCCACTTTTCAGTTCTAATCGAAATTGTTGTAGGCTTCAAACAACAAAAAATGAAGCACTTAATTTCAGTATAATTGCAGGAAAATGCTGGAGGTATGCGCTTTGTACTTGCAGACAAATAATTCCTACCATTCACGACTTCTTGATTGTATAAACTTATGTAAAAAAACTTAGCATAAACAGGCATTATTAAAAAAATGTGGAAACAATTGTTCTTTAGATTAGAGAGCTGGTCATATCTCCCCACCTGAACTGGGGAGAAGCTTGGGTCCTCTGCAGAGGAACTGTTTGGGAAGGAGATGTGCTGGCTCTTTATCTAAAAAAAGTGGATGGATGGAAAAACCTATAATTTCTTAAAGGAGAAAAAGCCTATGTCCTTGTTGGCTTGATGTGTGAAAGGACTCATGGTGTCTCAGATACCTGCCTTGCCAACATTGGTGGTGGATCTATTTTTGTACTTTCACAGAGGACATGATGAACAAAGATACACCCATCCCAGCTTTTAAAAGCTTACATGAAAGAGGTTTTTTAAAAATAAAAAATCAGAGGAACTGCAATAGAATCTGCAGTTCATTAAATACTGCTTGACAAAGATGCCCTACCAAAGATGTGATATCTTAGGACATTAAAAGAAAAAGATAATAAGGCAAATTTGTTCATTACAGGCTTCCCCTTTAAGAAGGGAGGTCAATGCGGACACAAGAAGATAAATATTTCAACTGACTGAAAGAAGGGCAAGGAAATAAAATATTAACAGACACAAGATTATAACTTAAAACATGAATGCCTATTAAATACTGTAAGCACTGTATAAGATAGCACTTTGAACTGTACTTATGAAGGCTGGGTGACAAGAAAATTCAAAGGTTATAAGATACAGACTATAAATGGTTTAGGAATTTGTCATCGATTGAATTTGTTTGTTCCAAACAAAATGAGACATGAAAAATGTCACTTTTTAAAAATGTGATCCCACACTGCTGGAAATATTTGTGCAGGCGTGAAATACACATAGGACTCTATAGCATACATGGCTATTATTGATTTTTTTTAACATGGCCATAAGTTCAGTCCATATTTATAGAAGATTAATTAATTATACTAGTGTGTTTGAAGAAGGTGGCCTTTGGCCAGATTCAGTACTGCACGTTACTGAGTCAACAATGCTATTTTAACAGAACATACATCGCTATTAAATCTATATATGCTTAAGCAAAAGAAGGGGAAAAAAGGAAAGGAAAGAAAATGCATTTACAGAGACCAATGATTCCAAGGCATCTTTTGTCCTCCCATAACCTTGTTAAAGTTTAACCAGTCTTTAAAGAGACTTTTTCTACCTCCAATAAATCGTTCGAGTACTTCATCCAGTTTTCTGTGTTGGCTGTGCCCTCAGTTCAGTATTTTTTCATAAGTATTTGCTTATGGAACATGAAATAGCCTCTTTAAAATTACAAGCTACCAATTGATTCCTCAAAGGTGTATTCAGGCAGATGGGCAAGCAGATAAAAGCAAGTTAAAGGCTTCTACTAAGAATGAACCCACATTCCAATGGGAATACCTTACCATTTAATCTTTTCCAACTGCCTAATTACATCATAATCCAACTTGTAATTTGTCAGATATTGTCCCATGATGAGTCCAAAGTTATTTTGTGGCTTTTAAAAATTTGGATTATTTTGTTAAATCAGGTAGTTTTAGTTGAAAGAGCTTCAAATATATGTGAAAGGAAAAACAATATTAAATACTCACAATAGTCCTAAACTCTATAAATCCTTTTTAAAAATCAGTTTCATGTCAGCTGTTGAGAAAAAAGATCTCTGCAACCCAAGGGAAAAAAAAGTTCACTCTATAATTACATTTTTATGGCAATTTGCCAGGCAAGTGAAATGTCATCAATTTTGGGCGGGAATAGTGGACTTAAAATGTAGCTACAGCCAGCAAATCAATGCTCAAATTAGTCTGGGTTTGACCACATGAGCAAAAAATCAGTCAGTTCTCACACTTCCAAAATGTGTATCAGATACAGAAGCTACGACTAGAGCTCACAAAGCCGTTACTATCTCTGCCATTTAATTATTAATAGAAAATTACAGACAAGATGAAAGAGATCACTGAGGTTATAGCACTTTTCTTAGGCTTTGTTGCCTGGATTATGGTTTACGTATCACTAGAAGACCAGTATTGGAAAGAGTCCACCACAGAGGGGAGCGTAATTACAACCTCTACCATTTACGAGAACCTGTGGATGTCTTGTGCAAGTGATTCCACGGGGATCTATAACTGCCGTGACTTTCCATCCCTTTTTGCTCTGCCAGGTGAGTAAAAGAAACTGTCAAATAGATCATTCTAAAATAGCACTGTACACACAAAGAGCATAGAAAAGAGCTATATGTCACAATTTTCTGTATCTTATGTTTGTTACTAATTATGGTTATTAATAAAACAAAATAATCATATATATATAATATATTCATCATTTGCAAATGACAACTTATGTTTAAATATATTGTGATGATTCAGCAGTATCAAATAGCTGCGAGGGCACTTTCCAATCAACAGTGATATTGGCGAAGTGCGACTTTCTTCCAAGGTCTACTTGGTATTAAATATACCAAGTACAATATACCAAATATAGTATTAGAATTATATCAAATATAGACATTGCTTTAAAATATTCCAAATGATTTCTTAACCAAAGTAATGATGGTAGTATTTTTGCCCTTCAAACCAATATATCAACAAATATTGTGACAAATACCTTTTATAAATATAGAATCGAAGTTTATATCAGTTGCACAGATGTTTCTGAGACTACACTTGTGTGATAGGGATTGTAAATGGGGTGTGATGTGTTCTTTAGGTCCGTTTTTACTCACTAAAGCAACTCCCCACAGACTAGACAGATAGATACATAGACATTGAATATTTCTGGATAACTGAGCAGCTAAAAAGAGTTGCTGCTTTATGTTGAATACTGTTTAAGGCATTTTTTAATTGATATGCATGTCGCTCGCAATAATCCCATTCTGCATTTTCAATAAATCATGTGCTCTTGCTTTAGAAACGGTATTTCACTTGGTTGCTGGATGTGTAATTCTATAAACACCGTATAATTTACTACTGTGTCATAGCTTTGTCCTTAAGGAAGTCCATAGGGCTTAAACAACTAAGGCAAATTAATCATCCTTATATAGGAAAACATTAATTATTCTTTTGGATCCTTTGGTCTGCTCTCTCTACAAGACATCACCAAGAGCTGAACCTGACCTCTGTAAAAAGCATCAACTTCATCAAAATGATGAAAGCCTTCTGGGTTGTTAGACAAGCAAATACTCAATCAGCATATCTGGTCATCTTAGGGTCAGTATATGGTGGCCGACATTCACCTGGTGCCGCAAACTTTCCCATCATCCCTTGGAGGCTGAGTGAAGTAAAGAGTCAATATGAGCCCAATCTCATCGGTTATTGTTTCATCATGTTGACACATTGCTGAAAGCAAATGACTAAGGGTGATACATGGCTTTAAGTATATAGCCGTTGGTGACCAGGTTTGAAGGCTTGACTTTGCCTCTCTGTTGTCCTGTAAGTTGGGTAAACATGAGACTGAAAAAACTCAATAGGACCGAGAACAACAGGTAAAATCATAAGTGGGGTACAAGGAATTAATAATTGATTAGTAGGTTTTTGTTGCACTTTACTTCGGGCATTGGTAGGAACTGGTCTGGCTCGCTGAAGCTGTGTAGCCAACAAATCTTGGCATTTGAGAGAAAAAAGCTTTGAGGGCAAACATTTATATCAAGTGTTCTCAGCTCATCTTTTTTAATCGAGCTACACGCAAGAAGAAATGAATCCAATAGTGGAAGCTTTTGCTTGCTTTCTGGGCTTTCTTGGCTGGATCATGGTTGGGGTTGCCCTTCCAAATCG
This sequence comes from Menidia beryllina, assembly GCA_013363375.1. Classification (NCBI taxonomy): domain Eukaryota; kingdom Metazoa; phylum Chordata; class Actinopteri; order Atheriniformes; family Atherinopsidae; genus Menidia; species Menidia beryllina. The sequence goes on from JABUIW010000024.1 coordinate 5,287,489, forward strand.
ATACTGGAGAGAGTCTACTGTGGATGGTAATGTTATCACCACATCGACAATCTATGAGAATCTGTGGATGTCCTGTGCTACTGACTCAACAGGAGTTCACAACTGCCGGGACTTTCCATCTCTGCTGGCCCTAAATGGTATGTGACCAACACGGAAAAAAAGGTTTACTTTTTGTATTTGCAACACTGGCAAAACAATACTTTGCCCTTAAAAACTTTGACTGAAACTTTAAGGATGGAAAACAGAAGGTGTGTGGTAATAGCACACTTTTAGAAAGGATCCATAACCTTTAGGATGTAATCTGGTAACGAACAGGAACCTGAACCTGAAAGAAGCGTTGTGTACTTTGACTTGATCCAGATGGAGTTGTGTGGACAAAAGGTTTTGGATGTGTTAATCTGTGGTTAACAGGGATCATACGGCATAAAGGATGAGGCCCTGACTTGACAATAACCCCCTAGATAATCTCATATTTCCAGGTTTTTGCTTTATCATGGCGGGAACATTTGGCGTGAGAAGTTGTGATCGAAAAGGTCTTGGCATAAGGCTCTCCATTATATTACAACTATGTCTACATACAATGTGTCACGTTATACTGGATGTTACAGTGGTTATATGACGGCATTAAATGTTGATTATCTATTTGTTCGTTTATCCAATTAACTTGTAAATGTATAATTTGAGAAAAACATTTAAAAGAAAGACTAAAAACAAGTGGATGTCCAAATGTCCAATATGAACTTGAAAACAATCCTAAACTCAACATTTTCAACTGCTGATATAAAACTCACCTTGACCATGAACAAAAACTTGGGAGATTATTTTCGACTGTATCGGTGATCCACTAGGGGGCACACATCTATACCCCTGTTGTTGCTCTATAGGAAAGAAAGTGTCTCCACCACCTACGCCAACATTACAGCCTCCCCTTGTGTCACCACTAATGTGATGATGTTTTCAGTGTGAAATGTAATAAAAATGTAATAAATATCAAAACCATGATGATAAAATCATTGTCAAGTTGGTCCAATGAAATGTCTGGTAGAGGTTTTAACTGAGTCTCCATCCAGTTTTTAAAAACAAAAAATAATGCATCAACATTTTTTTTCATACAGGATATATTCAGGCCTCTCGAGCACTGATGATCGCTGCCATCGTGTTTGGGACATTTGGACTTGCGGCCAGTCTTGTTGGAATGCAGTGTTCTAAAATATGTGGGGAGAACTACATTCTCAAGGGGAGAATTGCGGCAATTGGCGGGGTATTCTTTCTACTCCAAGGTAAATACCTTCAAAACATTTTTTTTGTTCAAATTTCATATACTTTCTTTTTTCAAATATCTCACTATGTGAAAAAGCACCTTGAACTTATCTTTCCACCAAACACCTTGGTAAGTAAACATGTCTGCTGCTCTAATCTCTGTGTACAGAAGATAAGCTATCAGCAAATGGCTGACCAGTTAAGAAGGTTATCCTTAACCTAACAATCCTGCATGTTCCGAGAAAAAAGTTCTTAATAAACCTGTTAACAAACTGCTCCGAATTGTAAAATACATGTCCATCACTGACTGATTTATGCTGAAATTAGTGATCTTGCCAAAAACTGGAAGAAGAAATAATGATATACATCCGCTAGCAGGCACCTTTGTTTTATCTTTTAGATTAATTAAGATGTTATCTGACTTTGGACCAAAAACAAAAAACATGTTTAAACCTTGTTTAAAAGTGGCATGTTTTACAGAACTCTACCTTCGTTTTCTTTTGCGTGTTATGTATGTTTACGTAGCGATATTGAACATGACTAATGTTGACATGCTTTTGTGATACAAAGGGATTTGCACCATGATTGCCGTCTCTTGGTATGCGGCCAACATCACACAGGAGTTCTTCAACCAGCTTTACATGGGAACAAAGTAAGTCCACATGAGCTGCATCGATGACTCAGAGAGGTGAAACTCAGGGAACAATTAGTAGATACTATTCCGGTTTAAGGGATCTAGACATATTAGTTTAACTTTACACTATCGCAGGTATGAGATCGGTGAGGGCCTGTACATCGGCTGGGCTTCGGCGATTCTTGCCATCTGTGGAGGCTCCTGCCTGCTGTGCTCGTGCAGACTCAAGTCGACTAGTGAAAAGACGTGAGTATCCGCCTAATGCCTTACATTCATTGTAAAACTGGTTTATATTCTCTAAAATTAAATGCATATTATGTGCCTCAGCTCTTATCCATACCAGCCACCCTCCAGAGGCCATGTGCTGTCCACTGTGTCGTTGTCTCAACCTGCACCGAGCAACTATGGGAGAAATGCCTACGTCTGAGTGCACGCTGAGACATATTTCTTGCTTCAAGAGAATTAAGAATGATGTTTTTATAAATATTAAATGCAATGAGCAGTCAAGATGAATAGATTGGATTTGTATATTTACTTTTGCCTTTTACAGTATCTATGTTCATCTGTATATTAGCAAATTCACTTTTTCTTTTTTTAACCACTTTTTGAGAGCTCTAGGACATGACATGTAATAATATCATCCTTTTGATTTTTTTCACAGTTGCACTGATGTATATACATTCTTTATCATTATAAAATGCTTTTTTATTATGAATTCTGGATTTTTTTTTTAATTATCAAAAATTACACCCTCTTTATATTTGATGCCTTATGCTTTAATATTGTCTGATCCAGAGGTAAATAATCTTTCCTTATATTTGTCAGTAGATTTTTTTCAAGCTCAAAAAGATTTCTCCTCAGTGGGGTGAGAGGTTAATCCCAGAAATCTCCATGAAAATAATCATCCCAGGCTTAAAGAGTATAATGATGGAAGACACCGTCTCTCAGCATGTTAAATGGAAGAAAACATCTTAATGTGACAGAAATGTTCAGCTTTCAGCTGTAACCAGGAAAAGTGAATGTATTCAGATCTATGGAATGGTTTTACAACCTCAGCACCTGATGGGTGTCAATCAGTGGTTTTTGTACTTTTGTCCTCCTATTCTAATTAAAGTCCTTGATTTAAAACAAAGTGAGGCAGAATAATTTATTTTATTTCGTGCAATTTATTTTTAAGAGAGATTGAATACATTACCTTGCATATAATGAACCCTAATATTTTATTTATTTTGACCATAACTTCATACAGATTGTTTTCAATATTTGACTGCAGGACATTAGGTGCAGTCGATACACAAACTGAAGACTTTAATAACTGCATAAATCGAAATACTCTATATTTGTGTTTCCCGTTCACTTTTTAACATTCCTCTAAACTAATCAGTGATCTCAGAATGCAGTAGGACAGACTACCATTGGCACATGGCTTTCTAGAGCCCTTAGTACTTTCTAACTTGCATGTTGATGCCATCTACAGGATTTTCTATGGTATCACATATCGAGCTGGGTCAAAGCGAACAAGTAAAAGATGGATCAAATGTTCTTGAAAAATGATACGAGCAAACACCAAATACCTCAACGCTGTAACACAAAAAAACACCAGCAAAGGTTTCAGTGATCAGATTACTAAAAATTACAGCCACGGTTAACATTAAATATAATACATGTGACTGATGTGAAGCGGCCGTCTAATCTTTAGGTGCTTCATTTGCTAAATTATCCAGGCTTTGGCCATCAAAGCGAATGAAGTGCCAGCCTTCGCTGGCAGTGAGGTCCTGAGCTCCTTTAGCAGCATAAAAGTCTCGGGAGGGAGTATTCCAGTTCAGCACAGACAGCTGCAGCCGCACGCACTGCTTCTTTTTCCCCACCTTCAAAAACAAAAAAAAAGCTAATACGCATAAAACATCTGATTCGACACTGGCATTTTAAATGATTCCCTTCGCAGCTGCATCATCTTATGAACCGCCGCACCACAAGCCAAAGCATGACGAAAAAACAAGCTTACCTCTGCAACCTTGCACAGTAAACCTTTGCCAATTCCATTTCCTATTGAGAAAATGACAAAAACAACAAAAAAAAGTATGGTAATTATAAAGACAATTGTCGAAATAAATCTGGATGTGCTTTTACAAGAACCTAAAGAAAATTTAAATAAACCATATTTTTTACAACATTTTTGCTCTGGTTTTGTTGATATTTAACAACATATAGTACCTCTGTATTCTGGCATCACATAGAGGTCTTCCAAATAAACTGAGGGGCCCTTCCAGGTGCTGTAGGTGTAAAAATAAAGGGCATAGCCAACCACTGTAAATCCTAGAAAGAGAAAAAGTATTAAAACCCTCCCGCTGACCCATCTGAATGGTGTCTGCATGCACCTTCTGCATCTCTGATTTCTAATAGCTGAGACAACAATGGAAGGCAACGCCATTTACCTCCTTCTGATTTGTGCTCCTCTGGGACTTCTGCAACAAGGCATTCAAAGAAGGGATTCTGGGAGAAACCATCACGCTCCAGTTCTTAAGCAACACAAATAAACATTTATGTGTGACTGATGGGAAATGTTGGGGGGGAAATGAGACAAGCTGCATTTTTCCAGGCAGAAATGCTTCGTTAAAGGGCTATTATGCGCTTGGGTCTTGTAGTGTCTTTACAAGTACAGTTTAACCCTCTTGTTGCAACACACCAGGACCTCCATTCTCTTTTCTGCACTTTACTGCACTTTGTGTATATGTGTATAATTAATGTTTGACTGGAGGGTCTGTAATCACTACTCTCTTGGTATTGCTTCAAAGTTAACTTAACAGAATCGTGTCATTAGAATAAACCTTAAATTTTTCATTGTTTAGCAGGAAACAAACGGGTTCATTTCAGAGGATTAATGTTGGTGACATCTAGTGATTCATTAATGAAACTGACATAAATCCATTTGATTAAGTTGATCCAAAATTGTTCTTAAAAAAACTGTAAAAATATCAATAAAACATTAACTTTAAAGTTGAGAGATTCCTAGTTTTATTCCCTTCTTTTAGTCAATATTTATTAGCTCCCCGTTTTTAGAATGAATAAAATAACTTGATTGTGTCATTGGATTAGAATTACCTTCATGGGATATCTTCACCTGGTCGGGCATCTTTTCATAAACGGCCAGCTCCTGCAAGGGTTTTTATCGTTTGACAAGAGAAAGAACTGGTTTGACTCGAGGAGTCTCGCGCACTGGGCTCGCGCCGTGTCTCACCATGATCATCCTCGATATGTCTTTGCAGTCCTCCTTTGTAGCGGCTCGTATTCTAAAATGCATGTTTGAAGAAGCAGAAACGTTCGTTGTCTCGCTGAGTTTCACGTTCAAGTCCACGTTGCCCCCCCTTCAGTCCCGAAGCAAGAAAAAAACAAACCGTCAGCAGACAGGAAACGGAAGCATTGTGGAGTCCTTTCAAAATATGACGGAGGATTACGATCAGAAAACGATCGATCCCAGAAACAGAACTCTGTTTCCAGCGGCTGGCTCTTCACATTGTGAAATGAGCTCTCAGCCAGATGACCTTTTTCATGGAAGACATTTTCTTTTTCAGCCATCCAACACTAAACTGGGGGCTGTATTGTGGTAAAACGGCTTCAAAGTGGAGGAGTCCAGATGCTTAACCAATCAGATCCCTGGCTACGTTTGGTCCACGTGAAATAGAAACTAGGACATGGAAGACCAGCCAGAGTCCTTTGTCAGACAGGAGAGGGACATTTCTCTGGCCAAAGGTCCATGAAGTTGTCTCTTTAGTTCTGAGGCATTAGCAGGAAGTAAGAGTTGATGTTACCCTCTGTGACCTGTACAGGACGCACCCCGCCTCTCCCCCAATGATGGATATAGAGTGACTTCCTTAAATGGCAATGACACGCATTTTTACATGAATTAAACATTTATAGATGCCTAAATTTCATGTTACATCATACTTGCTCGCCCGTGTGGATTACACTATATGTATAGGGAAGACATTGGGATTTGATGATACAAAACAAAAAAAACTTTAACAATCACAGGAATCTCCAAAGAAACAAAGACAACATTTCCATACAAAATCTGATTTATTTTAGGGTAAAAAAGAACATGAAATCGGTTAGAATATAAGATGAAACACTGAAGATCTCACAGATTATCGGCTTTCGTGGGATTTAAGATATTTACAAAGTCTGGTCACAATGGCTCTTTATTAGTCAAGAGTTCACATACTAAACGTCATGGTGCTGCGCGGTTTACCCTTTAGGTTCAGTCCAGACTAATCTCTATGGTCGTGCAGCGGCTCCGGCTGCATAGGAATCAGTGCGGCGACTGTGTGCTCGCCCCCGGAGACTCGGACCGCTCCAGCTTCATCCCTGCGTCCAGCGGAGTTGAGGAAATGGAGGTCGGCAGCACAGAGCTCTTTGTCTCCAAAGAGGAGGAGGCGGACGACGGTAGAGATACGACTATGTACTTCTGCATGGGGCGAGAGGCCGTCAGTCCAGGAGCACTGCCCGACTCCAGTTTAACCAGAGGTTGAAGGGTTGAGGTTGCACTGGGAACAGTGCTCGTTACTGGTGAAGCTGACTGGGAAGAGCTAAGAGTGATCACCTAAAACAAAAAAACACACAGCACCAGTCCCGTTAAGCTAACAATGAACACCTGCTCCATTAGTGTCCCGCATTAAGCTGACATAGAGTTTTAATCAATTCATACATCTACAAATTCCTAGAAAAAGGGTCTATCCATAACTTTGAGATGAAATTAAGTCCAGAAGTATTCCCTGCTGTGATGGGGCTGAAAAGAAAAACTGTAATGAATGTATAAAGCAAAAAAAACTAAACAAAAACCAAGTACCTGCTGAGTTGAGGCAGCTCCTGCACTGGTTCCCATTACTATATACTTTGTTGCTGGAGGGGACGGCTGTGAAGGGGTGCCAGGTCTGGGGGACATGAGAGTGAGGGAGCTGGGAACCTTAATGATGCTGGGGGTGCGTGGCCCTCCTGACCCACTTAGTCCACTTTGTGAAACAGACAGGGTGGGACGAGGCTGCGAGAAGTGTCATCAGTAATTGTTAAACAAAGTTTTCTGACATCAGCACTGAAATGACTGCATTCACGTCCATTTACTCATTTCCAATATTTATTTTGATAAAGTAGGAAGTGTACCTGGGTGATTGTTAATGTGGTTCTGTTGACCTGCTGAGCTTGCAGCGCTGCTTGTGTTCTGGCTTTTATCACATGCGAGCAGAGCATGGGTCCGAGGTAGCCATAGTCTGTCCGATACTGGTCCACCATGTCCGGCTGTGCTCGTATCTTGGCAATAACACTGGCACAATGTTTCTTTGAAAAGGTAATAAACTGGTTACTAAAAATGTAAATGCAGTTGACCATAGGTTTGGACCATTTCAATTGACAAATTACACAAAATAGTGGCACAACTCAATTTATTACCAGTAATAGGCTTTGAACGTGTTCAGCTCCTATCTTGTCAATATTAGAGACCACGGGTCCTTCCATCACCGCTTTGATGCGAGCACCCTCTACAGTAAGCCGAGGAAGGATCAGCGTCTTTATCACCTTTAGAGGGCAAAAGGAGGACATAAGTGAGAGGCTGGTATCACTGGCTCAGGGAGAAACAGGACAAATCTCACTTACATCAGGCCCCAGTTCAGCGAGCCCGGCTATGCAGCCATATCGCGTCGTCCACTGGGTTTTTTCATCCAACCAGCTCTGGAAAAAAGACATCAGCCTGCTTTACTATGTGTAGAATGGCTGCAAAGGGCATACTGCATGTAGTATATTATAGAAACACTATCTGAATTCTGTAAACTGTAATCTAAATAGAAGTATTGCTGTTTTGTCACAGATCAGTCTCAGCATATAAAGTTGTGTTAGGACCCTTTCAATCAGACCAGATACATTCATTTCAAAGTTTAAACGAAAACATAGAAAAACCCACCTTAGTAAAAGTCTTGGTAATACGGGACTGGATGTTGTTGGTTGTCGTACTGAATGTTTTACAACTCTGGGCCATCAGGCGAGCGGCGAAATCTCGCAAGGCCCAGTGGTTGTCCACATCTGGTCGCAAACACAGCTGCTTGCTCACAATACAGGTGACCACTGCTGGAATGAGCTCATGCAGCTATGAGCACGATCAGAGTTTTTTTTAAGAATACATCCATTTGAAAATGAAAACGCAACATTGTACTACTTGTCCTTACATATTTTTCCAAGTACAGGGTGGGGTTGTCCATCAGAGCTTTGACCATCCGCATGAGATAAATCAGCAGAGCCAAATTGTTTTGCACCACATTCACACGAACCTTTAAGGAAAGCATACACACACAATACTTTTAGCTGAGAAATGTTTGGGTAAGTGCGGTCAGTGATGACCGAGTCATGTCTCTGAAAATTAGGAAGGCTGGAAACATGCTTACTCCTTCAGAAATAAATGTGCTGAATCTTGGAAGCATCTGATAAAGTCCTGGATCAGTAGCAATACTCTGTAAGGCTTCCTGTTGAACAAAAATCACACGGACAAAATGGTTAAAATGACTTTTAATAACCTGGCAGAATTATGTTGGTATGGAGCATTTCCTTTTAAGATAGCAATGCTATAGGTTCATATACTTTTAAAACAACAGGAAGTTAGCAAAAACATGTATTCTGTGGCTGACAATACATAAAGAGCTCTTAAATGTCTGAAAATGACTTACTGCTCTCTTTGCTTCACAGGAGCCGACACATGCTTCTGTGATTTCCTTGTAGTAAAGCTGCTGTTCCACAGATAGTTCATGAGTGCTGCGCGGTTTCAACCTGATCAGACCCTTCTCCTTTCCTAAAGGACATAGAAAATATATATAGATATAGAAAATGATGGGAGTTAAGCAGGGAGCTGGACAGAGAGACTGTGGATAAGACCTGAACACAAAGTGAAACAAGACACGGACCTTTTCCATCTGGAGCTGCTGCACCCTGACCCTTGCCTTGAATGGTCCCATCCTCCTCCTGACCAGGTTTGACAACTTTGAGGGGCTCTGTGGATTCGGTCTTCTGTTGCTCTTTAGTTGCTGCAAAGCAGAGAATGAATGTAGACTATTTTGCTTCTTTCCTGTCGTTTTTTTGTTGTTGTTTTGGGATTTTTTTGCTTTTGGGGGGTTTTACAATGACAAATGAAAAAAAATTTTTTAAAGCGCTAACCTGGTGGTGGATTTTCTGGAATTGAAGGCTGAACTCCTTCAATACTTAACCAGTGGGCTAAGGATTAAAACACAAAGATAGTTTAACAGCTTGCAAAAAAGGCCATGAAAAGTATAATGGTGTACAATGGTTAACAATCCTGATCATTTGGCTACCTTTGAGAGAGACATCTAGTGGAACTCTGGGGAGCGGTGTGTTTATAATGTCACTAAGGTCGACCTCCTTTTCCTCATAGAAATGAAGCTCTCTTCCACCACCACTTGCAAAGCGAAAAGGGATAAACTCTTGCGACTGGAACCCATACAGGGGCTAAAAGAAAATAATAATTAAAAAAAAATCATAAAAGCGCATATTTCTGACCTCATGATGAAATTCACTCAAAAATATTGTCCCTTACCTCCACATTTTTTAGTTTGAGAGCATTGTCTATGTCACTGGTGGTTAATTTCCGTCTCTTTCCATGATGCATGAACTTTAAAGCATCCTTTAAAGGAAACGGGAAGGAAATCAAAAAGTGCATGCATAATATATGTAAAACATATAAAAATGTGTGTTCTCCACGGTAAGTTTAAATCATGCAAACAAAATTATTTGTCACGTTTTAACAATCAGTTCTTTACCTGAGCAATTTCTTTTATTCGGTAGCTGACCTCCTCACTCAGGGCTACGCAGCTTTCTTCCTGTAACTGCCCAACTCCAACAGACTCTGCCATGGCCTTCATGGACTCAGTGGGCAGGACAACCGAGCACTGCTTCTGCCGACGTTCCTCTGCCATGGCTGGCAAAATAAAAAGGTGTAGTACCTTTCATAGACCTCAGATGTCCAAAACGAGCGTCAACAGAACAAAAAGAAACTTTCGACTAACAAAATAGAGCATATAATCTATTCCAATGACAAAACTACAGTGAAACTTTATATAGGTTCCATGGCTCTATTTCTTCATGCATTTTTGAGAGAGGCTGAAACGAACTCTATATTTGACCTGACAAAAAAATTCTAAAGAGCTAAGTTAAAAGAACAAACAGAAAAAATGTGTTTCCATTAAAAATAAATGTCCAGGTCAATTGTCAAGGAGGGGACGCTTTCATCTGTATGGCAATTAACAATATACTCCAGAAATACAACAGTCATAACTGTCAGAAATCACATTTCGTCACCGTTTAATATCAAAATGTTTAAATTGCATAAAAAAATATAAACCGAATTTTCCCTGACTGATGATTATTCAATGAAATATTTCAAATGTGTCAACAAACCTACAGAGCTCCCCAGAGAGCGGGTTAATCACTCTGACGGAACAACTGGCTACTTGCAACACTCAAGCCATTACAACGTGCACACTAATTCAAAATGTCAACCTCATTTCAAAACAAAGGAACGAGCTTCTTGAAAAACATTTGTTTAGGGCATATATCCTTAATATGAACAATCACTTCACTTAAATTTTTTGTCTGTTAGCTTGTATGCTAATAACTTAGCTTCCGTAGACGTTTTACCTGTTTGAAGTTGTCCTCTCCCTTCTGACTTTATGTACGTATTTAGAAGATAAGCGATATCAGCGTATACAGCAACAATAATTCTCCAAAGCTATTTCTTCTTTTTTCATATCCATATCGTGATGTAAATTTCTAACTTGTCCCGGTCTGCAGCTGAGACACCCGTTCGTGAATTAGGGCTTATGTTCTGACGCCATTTTGAGTACCGTCCCAATGGCGATATCGCGAGACTATAATTACGAGCATGAAAGCTATAGCGATCGATTATATTTAGTGGAAAAACGTTATGTAAATGGGTTTTCAATAGTAAACATATATGCTCTAAAAGTATCTAGTTTTACATCGAAAATATAAAAAAGTTAGTCTTCCCTTATGGACTACTAAACCCTTTACACAACAATCTGATCCACTGCCGGAACTATTGTTATCCTGAAGTATATCGGGGTGACCTTATGGTGGAACACCGGAGGGGAACGTCAGGATCGTGGAAGGACATTTCAAGAATTAAACATGTACCGATTCTTATCCAGAACTTGGATTGCGGCACGGAACCCTTCCGTTTGTGTCTACGAGTTGTGTGCCTTACCAGCTAAATGTGAAACGGTTTTCAGGTGAGCCGAGTCTGGAAGTGTCAGCTGGGTCTGAACGAAGCATGCATGATGAAATGTATCATCTATTGACCGTCGCACAGAGCGACCGTATGGTTTCTTTTCGCTTTGCTGTTGATAACTATTCACATTGTGTGTTTGAGAAAGGGCGAGAATCATTTTTTCTTGCTTAAGAAATTGTAGTTAGCTTTGAGCTTACTTAACTTGCACCTGTGGGGCGGGGCGTGGCGTTTTGATTGACGTTTCTTGTTAGCATTGCTTTGACTCTAACTTGGATTTGAAGGTAGAGCCATGACATCAGAAAGGACTTACTCTGTGCTACTATCTCATATTTAGAGTTATGCATTTCTTGTGCCATTCTTTCACTTTTAATTCTATTGGTTTCTCCTATACTCTTAAATTCCTGCCGTCAGACAATAAAATACCATGTGCAAATGTATCGTCTATACACATAACCCCCCCCCCATACACACACACATATTTTTCGATGCTAAAAAAATTTTACTCTGGTAGCCAAGAAATTGACATTTCGTTGTTCAAATTCACCACGTGTTTTTGACAATGACAATAAAGGAAGTCTAAGTCTAATATGTTCCCATCCAAAAATGTTGATGACTCATAACAATATCCATTGTTTGATGTACCAATGATTTAACCTAATCTGTTCACTTATGATTAAGTCCTCTTTGATGATTTAATCTTTTTTATTCACTTTACACAGGTCACCAAATGTAGGAGTAAACGCCTTCAGCACAGCTACAGTCAAACTCTGCGAAAAGAAGGACGATGGCCTTGCCGTTAATCAAGATCAGACAACAATTTCAAATAATGAGTGTGACGAAACAAAGGTGACCGATCCAAAAAAGGAGTTAGATGTGTTAAAAGCAGATGGTGGAGGGGCCCCACAGCAAAAGACAGATGTTACAGCCGAGCCGGTAGTGGCAAAGCAGGCCCAAGTTAAGTCTGCTGCAGCTAAGAGTGGGAAGGAGAACCTCCTGGACCTTCTGGGAGCAATGAAAGTGGAAGTTACAAGTAAACGTAAGCTCAAAAACCTGAAGACAAAGCAAAGCTTAGAGTCAGCTGTACAATACAAACCTAAGCCTGAAGTTATGGAGAGCACCATCAGCATGTTTCAGAAGGCGACAGAGGAGGCTTCGTCACAGAGGTAGGAGGGCTCGGAAAAGTTGGTGAAAAACATTGCATTGTTTTAGCATGGTCTCTTTTTCCTAAATTTGCATTGTATTTTTTTGTCAGCATGAATTTAAGATGACAAAACCACAGCTACATTTTTTTTCTGTTTCGGATTTTTCTTTTTTGTTGTAACTTGCATCTGTATTGGAGAAAGCATGAGTTATTTTCTCTGTGTTTTTTTTTTTTTTTTTAGTGAGGAGTTGGATCCTGATTTGACCGCAGCAGCATCTGCTGCTGCTTCCACTCTTCCTAACCGTAGCCAGGCTGCATCGGAGCTGCTCAGGCAGTTGAGGCACCGCAAAGCGCTCACCGAGGCGCAGAAAAAGGGTGACATGAACAGCCTTGGGTATGTTGTGCCTATGATTTGCATGTTAGTGGAGGCAGCAATTTTTTCTCTGCTTATTAATCTAATCGGATGGAAATTAAAAGGTTTATGCACGTCAAAAAACAATGTTTCCTCAGAGAAATTATAGCTGACATGAAAGTAGGAAAGAATACCAGCCGTCAGAATGCTTGGCCAGCCAATCAGATCCGGTTTGACGATGACGGACGAGGATACACACACGACCGAGGAATCACCGGTGAGCTGGCTAGTGTCCGCAAAAGGTAAAAACTTACATTTTATTTCTTCATGTAGATATCTTTCAAGAAGGAGCGTGTGTTTAAAGTGTGTTTCGTTTTTTAGGAGGATTTTATTTCCCGCAAAAAGACTTAACATCTTTGCGCCCTCAACAGATGTCGCTGCAGTTGAATCGGCACCAGGTAGTAGGAGTTTGACTAATAAATTTATGTTTATGCATTCAAAAGACGCTTTTACCCAAGGTATGATGTATACACGTTTATCTCCCCATCGGGGTATCGAGCTCTGGTCTCTTTGGTCACCCGCATGACAGGCGGGGACACTCACCACTATAGTGACCCCCCCCCCAAAGAGTCTTGTTGTAGATCTACCTTAGACATTTGAGCGTGTTTCCATCATTGACAAAATGCTGTCATATTACAGAACCTATTATTTTTTACTCTTTTGGGTTTAACTCATTACACTGATATCATGTTTTCAGCTAAACCAACTCTGTGGGATGTGGACTTTGCAAACCAGCTGTCTCTGTCAACCAATCAAATGCCGCTTAACGGTTTTGATGAGATGATCCAGTGGACCAAAGAGGGCAAACTGTGGCAGTATCCAATCAACAATGAAGTTGGTGAGTGATTAGTGGTGTATTTGAAATGCATTACATAAAGAAGGGGAAATGAGATTTGCCCGAAGGGCCAGCTGACAGTTTTTTCTCTCTCCTTGTCAGGCCTTGAGGAGGAGGCTAGCGTTCCCTTCCATGAGCATGTCTTCTTAGAGAAACACTTAGAGGAGGGTTTCCCACGTCAGGGACCAGTGCGTCACTTCATGGAGCTTGTGGTGGCCGGTCTGTCCAGAAACCCTTACCTGACTGTGGAGCAGAAAAAGGAGCACATCTTCTGGTTCAGAGACTATTTCCATCAAAAAGAGGATGTCCTCAATGAGGCTGAGGTGTACCTCAACTAAACTCAAGACATTTGACAGTACCTTGTTGATATGGACAAATAAAATAAGGACAGACTTTCACAGCAAGACTCTACATCAGTTGTCATACATATAAATACATATTTATAGCTTCTATTAGAAATGTGTTTAAGATTTCTTCCTGGAAACCAGTCCATTGACATTAAATCACCATTGTTGAATCCTCATTTTAATGAGTAGAGCACCAAAAAGTGTTCATGTCTATTAAGAAAGTGAAATATTGCTGTACATCTATAATGAAACATGAGATCAATAGTTAACTAGAACAATTTGTTTTATTTTCTGTCGTCCATTGCTGCTTCACAATTCTAAAAAACACAATTGTGCTAAAATACAAAACATTACATTTTCTGAACTCCTGAACATGTGTTCATAAAGAATTGCCTTTTTTACAATATTGTCCTATCACAACAGCCCTTGTGACGCACAGATGGGATTAAATGAAGGTCATGAAGTGGCGTGATTGAATAATTGGTATAAAATGATAACTTCTGCAGCATGGGTTGCATTAAAAACAACAGCGGGTCATGAAAGTGGATTGATTATGAAACAAGAAATGGGTTGACAAAAATATTTTTCCTTTCTGTAAGTGCCCAAGGTCATAAAAACACCCGAGAATATGATTGATGGTGTTTTCCCAGATGTGGTGGAGAAAAAAGAATCCGGTTCACAGAGAGCTTCTGATCAAGTTTACAGTAGGAGCATAATTAGACCTTGAACTCGATACACTCTGCAGGGGAAGTGGTTTTAAAGTTAAACAGAACTCTAAACAATGTGCCACACGGATTCCATTGGGTCTAGAAACACCCTCCTCGATCTATTGTCTGACAAAGTGGAACATGACAGGTTGATGTTTAAAAGTGCCTCATTTCCACATTTTGTTCACTTACACTCAAGCACAGTGATTGGCATGATAAGTTGTTGGCAACACTTCCTCATTTCTATTTGTTGGCGGCGTATTGTGCTTGAAGTGTATTGGTGTGAAAACATGGCTCTTCTTGGAAATTGCTAAATATAAAACAGTCCTCTAGATGGTAGTGATGGTATCTAAGTCTGTGTGGAACTTGGACACTAAAGCTTCACATCAACCTCTGAAAAGATGGTGAAAATAAGCAGATCCAAGCAAATACTTTATCTGCTGTGTTGTTACGCACTTTGTAGTAGCATTTACGTAAATAAATGTGATAAAGTCTTGACAAATTGACCATCTTAAAATGAAAGTATTCTCCCCATTTTTGGCTGCATGATCTTAGTCATAAGTGCCAAACAGCTGAAGTTATGTTCTTCTGTTGGAAAAAAGGGCATATGTGGACAATACCCAGCTATGCAGCATAAGCATGCCACTCATTAAAAAATAGTGAAACTGTGTATTTCACAGTGAAATTCACAAGGGACAGAACAGACTATTCAGAGAGAATGAAGCAAAGGAAGCCGTTTACTGTTGGTCAGATGTGGATATCTTAGCGCCAATGGGAGTCACGTTTTCCCCTTGACTTTCTGTTGCTTTTCAGAGCAAAATGCACAGTAATGTGGCACATTTAAGAGTGTTATCACACAACAGAGTGCTTTGTAGTGACAGCTTTTGTGATTACAGATGTGGTTTTTATCACTTGGCAGATAGGCTACACTTGGTAAGATTCTGAGGCCTTGATGCATGTTGTACTGTTGGGAATTGGTTTGAAAATATTAATGTTCAAACTATACTCATATACAATCCACACTTGATCTCTTTTTTAATGAAGACGGCTCGAAATGAAGAGATTTACTTCTCTCGTCAATATCCTTCACATCAAAAGGTTCTTGAACGCACCGTGTGGTTTCAGAGCTCTGAAGGCTGAGTCTTGGAGGGGGCCGTGAAGGCAGCACCAAACTACTACAGGGGTACTTGTTAATCGTGACAGCGCGGCAGACTTTAGAGTTGCCGATGCAGCAAGGTGTGAAGTTCAGCGACAAGCTGGAACAAAACGCTTTCCTGTTTTTTTATTTACTTAAAGACCGCCCTGTTCGTTCTTCATTTATCTGTGTGTCCTAACGCGGAGCTCAACATTTTTAAGACATCTTTTTGAAATTCTCGAAAACTCCCTTAAGCTAGCGCTCGTTAGACCTGGTAATTAGTCGTGTTTTTGATGTGAGCGTCTATGTCAAAGTCAGCGCCGGTGTGACCCAGACATGGCTGAGGCACCGCAGGCACAGCAGCCGGTCGAAGTGGACCCGGAATTCGAACCGCTCTCCCGCCCGCGGTCCTGCACCTGGCCGCTGCACCGGCCGGAGCTCAGCGAGCCCTCCGCCGGCTCCGACACGTCCTCGCCGGCGCCGCCCGCTCAGCAGGAGCCGGGAGCGAACGCCGAGTTCGTCAGCAACCTCAGCCTGTTGGAGGAGGACTACGAAGAGTACCCGGAGCCCAGGCCGCCCTGTAACGTTTTTCACTGCCGGGATGGGAACTGTGTGCATCTGCATCCCCACCACCAGCATCACCAGCAGCCCCTCCACCCCCAGCACCACCACCTCCACCAGCAGCAGCAACAGCAGCATCAGCAGCAGCTCACGAGCCCGCAGCTCGCGCCCCAGCAACAGGTGCCCCCTCCGGGGGTCGGCCCACCTCTGGGGGGCCAGAGGAAGATCAGCTCGTCCCGCCGCAACGCCTGGGGTAACATGTCATACGCAGACCTCATAACCAAAGCCATAGAGAGCTCGCCGGAGAAGAGGCTGACGCTGTCCCAGATTTATGACTGGATGGTCAAGAGCGTGCCTTACTTCAAAGATAAGGGGGACAGCAACAGCTCTGCGGGCTGGAAGGTGAGTGTCCTAGAGGTTTAACGTCACGTAGACTTTTGCGCAGGAGATGAGTCTGATGATTGACATCCCTTTTGTTTTTATGACACTGATCAGAGCTCCCCCCCAGGACAATACTTTAGAAGTTTGTATCAACAGTTGACCCAATCACCCACAGCGGTTAGCAGCACATCTGGATGAGACCCTGATGGGATCGATTCAGAGTAAACTGGCCAAGAAAAGGTCAAGCTGTGTCTTCTGCGTGCAGCTTTCACGCATTCTGGAGTGTTTACTGTATGGGATTGAGCAGAGAGAACACATAGAAAACATAGGAGTTATTATTAGCTGTACAGAGAGCCCAGAGAAAAAGTGTGTTTGTCACACTCTGTACTCAGTTGCTGCCTCAGATTTTCAATCTAAACTCCTTGTAGATACATTTTGAAAACATGTAAGGAGAAAAAATGAAGGAGAAAGCAAAAAGAGAGCCATGCCTCAGTGTAATTGTTGCTCTGACTAACACCCTTCTCCTCAGCCAGTGATGTCACAAACCCTGTCTCCTACTAAATCCCTGATCATTCGGCCAGTCAGACAGGGCCTAGCCTTTCCCAAAGAGACAGGGAAGCTGCACTCTCCTAAAAATCTGTGATGTCACCTTCTTAGCCAGTCTAGACAACAAGCTTGAAGTTTGGGAAAGCAACAAAGCAGTAATCAGAGCTGTCCGCTTATTATTACGGTGGCCGCGCAGTGCATGAGTTCATTCAAAACTTTGTTCACTACTCACTACCTGTCACTTCCAAATATCCAGCCAAAAAAACAATAAAAAAAACATTTACCACCAACATCTGAGTGTTAAAATAGGATTAGATACATTTTCTACCTCCATTCGGGAGAAAATGTAACTTTTTGTACATTCTAAAAAAAAAAGGTTCCACCTACATGAATGATAAAACTTTCTATAGTCAGTTTGAAAATGGGTGTATGATCTTTGGTATTTCAGCTAGCTTTGAAGTTGAAGGTTTTTAGAGTGATTTCCTCTGCTGGTGGTCGCATGTGCCTCTCTGTTGTGTTAGTGAGGAAACACAAAGCCCAACCAACCAGCTGGTCTGACATGCAAATACTGTTTAACATGTATATATATATATATATATATATATAGCCTTCAAGGGGAACACTAAAAAATGATAGTTTAATTGATGAAAATTCACTCTGACAAAGCCAATTCTGAGATTCCCTGTACATCAGCACAGCTATCTGTCCATACGTTCATACCAAACGTAACTACGACATACTGTTGCGCAGATTTCCAGGGCTGATTACGCTCTCACACGGGGAGAAATCCAAACAGCTGTGATGGACTCAAACAAAGCCAAAGTTTCACCAAAAGAAGGGGCAAGTTAAAGCTCGTTCAGAGGTCACGTTCATATTTCCAGCGTCACCATCATTCCAGTGATTCTGGCGTTCTCATGAGATGTCATTTCAAAACTGTCAGGAAATGCCATTGGGAAACCTCAGTCAAATATAGTTCCCATTGTTTAACGCCGTGACAAGAGAGGCATGATCACAGCTTGTAGCGCTACACCTCCTTTTTCTCCTTTTTTCTCCGTGCGCGTCTTTCTAAACAAAGGTGAGCTGGCTTTTTTTTCGCCTTCCCATTCCCCCCCTCTTTTTTTTCCCAACATTTTTCTGAAAGGGAAGCATGTTGGAGTAAACTGTTCAGAGCTCCCTCCACAATAACAGGAGGCGACACAAACAGCTCAATCAGTGTTGGGGAGTGTGTCGGAGGGGAAGGGGGCTGGAAGCACGGGGGGGGGGGGGGGGGCAACGTCAAACATCCTCCATTCCTGAGTTGTGCGCTCATATCTTTGTGTCCGTGTCTTCTAGAGTTTCCTCAACGGATGCTCCAGCTTGGAGAAAGGGATCACCACTCTTTATCCCATCACTTCCTTTAGTTTCCGCTATCAGACCTTTTGTAGAAGGTGTTTGTGACTTCTTTCACAGCTAATAAGTGAGGAAATCACTGCCAGGGTGCTCCTCTGCTTTAAATGATACAAAACAACTATTATTGCTTAATTTAGTCCTTTTTTTGTTTTAGTTCCTCAGCCTTAATTCACATTTCCCTCATATTTTGTCTATAGATGAATGACTGAGTTGCCCAGATGCACATCCTGGCATGCACATGCTTTCCAAAGCTTTTCACAAGCACCTCCAACAAAAGCTCCAGCCTGTCTACCTTTTACACAAAATCAACACCTCTTCGATTCAGCCTCCGCATTCCTAAATGTTGGCACTCCCGCCAGGCCTTGGAGCCACTAGCTGATAGTTATTTTTACACTTCCCTGTTAAAAAAAAAAACATCACAGTCCCCTCACAATGAACTATGATGCATTTCCTGCCAAGTGGATGGAAAACAGTGCCATGTGTTAACATCCCCAACCTGCAAAAACACAAGGGGCAGAGCTGGAAAAAAGGGGCGGAGTCAATGGGAGAGACCAAATATGCATCACGAGTGTGCTATTATTTGTATGTGAAGTTGTTTTTGTTTTGTTTTTTTAATTCCATTTCAGCCTTCCTGGAAACTTGTTGACCACAATCACCAGGATGCTCGCTGTGTTTTGCACCTTCTCTGGGCCCCTAGAATCCACATGCTCGTGTCTCCTTAATTTCCTTGATTGCGGTGACAGATCGAGATAAGCCAGTGACCTCATGGTGGGTGGAGGGCGTTGAGTTTGGACCTCAGCGATTACTCCGCTCCACATTGGAGACGGGTGGAGTGTAGGATGAGGGCGATGCTGGTGCCTCTACAGCTTCCTGTCTCCCCTCGTATCGCCGGGATTTCTTTGTGTTCCTTCTAAAAAGTGAGTGACAGCTTAGAGATCACGATACCTTGCCACAAAAGAACCCTCCCCCGGAAAGTGTGGGCAGCCTCCCCGGGGACGTCGCAGGGCTTATAAGCGGCAGGGCTCAAGCTTGCAACAGTCACTTAGCATTTTACTGGTACCGCTGCTGTTTTTCTCAGTGAACTGTGACGCTACGGGATGGAAAAGGAAGTGATCCCCTCGAGTCTAACTGGCACCGAGTTTGTGAGGCGCTCCTTTCAAAACATGTTTGTGGGGAGGTCATCTCTGATCTTCATTTGGTTAAACTAACTGTTTAAATGAAAAGCAGCCCTGGCCTGCTGACGCGAGGCAGCAGGGGAATGTTTCGGCCAGCGCAACCTGAATGCATCGATTGTACAGTGACGAGGTTTATCTGACTCTATCATCAGACAAAGGTGACCAACTGGCCTCCACTCTGCAGATTTGCAACCTGTTGATTAGGCGGTCTGGTTTTACGTACGTCTGCCGCGGAAAGTAATGACAGACAACACTGAAGCTATTTATTCAGGATGAGGCGAGTGGTGCAGTGGAAAAAGCTCCCTCTGCCTCCATGTGAACAACACCCCTCAGATCAACAAACAGAGGCTGATGAAAGTGGCCGTTTGCTCGGTCTGCGTTTGCATGTCAGCTTAAACTGAAAAAGGAGCTCTTACCAAGTTTAAGCTAGATAAACACAAGCTACACGTGTCACACTTTGTCAGTTTTATTTGGCCAAAGTAAAGCCATTTCCATCACATGGGCCGCGTATTTGATTGACTCTTGCTGATACGCTGTGCGAGCTTTTCTCTGGTCATGGAGCTGCTCGTTGTGACCAAACAAATCCACTTTGCTCCAGGAGTTTAGTTCTTTGTTCTGATCCCACATACCTAAGTTCCACTAATGGGTTCTTTTCAGAGCTAGGACACGTTCTCCAGATTACCCCACAGAATAAGTCAGACATACCATCCATACTTTTCCTCTACATAGTCAGGAAAGTACCCTCTAACCCTCCCCAGAGCGTGCCTTTCCTCCCTGGTGTCAGACCCACTTATTATTTTCTGAGATTACTTTAATAATTCACCTTATGTTCCTAAATAAAAAATATTTAGGAGCATGATGCTATTTTGGAGTCCCCCCCAAAAAAGAACATGAACATAGCCAGGGATTTTTAGAGCAATGAACAGATGATGGTGGTTTGAGATGATCAAATAATCATCCTCGCAGAAGTTCAGAATTGTTGGATTGTGAACCCAGATTGGGGACACGGGCCTACAAGGGGACAAAAGGTACTAAAAAAAGAAAGAGAATAAACAGAATAACTGCCAGCTATTTTTCTTGAGATCACGAGGTTGAGCAGGGAGGCCTAATTCATGTCCTAAGTTTAAAAGGCCTATTAGCAGCTTCAAGTAACCCCATGAGGAAAGGGAGGCTTGGGGCAGGGGCTTTCTGAGAGAGGCCGCCGGTGTTGGAGGAAAGGAGGGGAGCTGTCAGCTGACTGGAATGGTTCTGGGCAGTGGTGTGAGTACAGTCCGCCCTCTACATGTGTGTTCGTAGATCTGTGGCTCATCTCCCAGGTTGTGCAAGACAATGATACTCTACTTGGTTATGTATACAAATTCAATATGCAAAATATAAGGGCTATGGCCTCAGATAACACTGTTAAGACAGGAGTGCAAAGATTTGTGGAAAGACAGACAGAATCAGTTTCCAGCATACATGAAAACAGTTTTTACCCTATTATGTGTGTACTAAATAGTTACTCCAAAGTTTTGAACCCCTTTGTACTCCCGATCTTCGGGTTGGGGTTGGATGCACATATGATGGTTGTTCACAGACCTTTTCAGGAAAAGTGGTCTTTGAGGACCAAAGACCAGTCATAAAAAGACTGGACGTCATTCCTGAGGCCCCGATATGATGCTGAGGTTAAGGGCTAAGCATCAGAAAATAAACAGTTAAAGGTTGGGGGTTTTTTTGTGTGTGTTTTTTTTTTTTTACACCTAGAAGTCTTGCGTGATCGACCAGTGCTTTTCAAAGCACAGTAGTTTGTTTTCGCTTCAGAGATGCGGTTTTGGTTTGGGGACAAGTTAACCCTTTTCAGCTTGCTTACCTAATTGAGTTTTTTTTTCCTGGCAACAATTACAGTTACAAACAATTACAGGTTACTGAGTATATTGAAAGGACAGAGACTTAAATCTGTGGCGTTTTGTTTTGCTGTGTCGTTTGTCACCTGTTGTCATGCTAGAACACAGTGCGTTTCTGAAGGTTTCCCTCAGCTTTATACTTCAGTGGTGGTGCAAGAAACCGACCAATCAGAAGGCAGTTTAGATCCTCCCTTATCTAGAGGAGGCCTCCATCCTTCCCCCTCAATCTGAACTCATTTGAAAATATTTACACTTATAAAGTCTGCAAAACATATTTAGATTTACCCAAAAGCAGGATCATGTAATGTCCAGTGTGAATTATGAATTTTAGGATTTATTTTAGACCAAAAATAATTGTGTGTGCGCAAGACGGTGTGTTAAACAATAAGATAAAACAATTCTTCCCTCTCTTTGTTTATCTGAAGCCAAACTCAACACAAAGCTCTCCGTTTCTTTTCATGGTGCCACTTTGAAGTCATTGCGCAAGTAGGTCGCATAGTTTCCTGCTCTGCGTTAATGAAGTAGCCTGCATTGTGTGGGGAGTCCAGACGAGGTGGCATGCTCTCCACGTCATACTGCAGCGCTCTGCCTCTATAGCGTGCCTTTTAACCGCCTTCTAACAGACAGCGCGGGTCCCACGCTAATTTCCAACCTCACTTGCGCATCCGGGGTCAGAGGAGAGATGGGGGAGGGGTGCACAGGAAGGCACTGTGAGGATGTGGCTTGTCCTTTCACTGTAATTTCTGCTTTAGTGTTATACATTCCCGACTACCCACTACTTTTGTGTTGGTGGTTAAAATCTCGCAGCTCTGATTGATCTACAACTTGTGTTGCCACTCTAAAGCATGTTGCATCAACCTTTTGCAAATTAGACCATTTTCCACTGGTATCAAATGACATATTTGTTCATGGGTTAAAGAAATATGGCTGACTAGATTTTTTCAAATTTAGTTTAGACACGATTTAATTTTTTAAAGATTAACAACACATTTCTACTGGAAAAAGAAATCTGGATAATCACTGCATCGATTTGAACTTTCTGATTTTAAGTTGTTTCATTTACTGAAGAGACGATTTCAGAAACTGCTTTTGCACGTGCAAAAGCAAGCTTTGAGATTCAAAACAAGGTTCACATATGACAAATTGAACAATAGAGGAAGGTCTAAATGGACTCAACAACACTCCATCTGGGTGTATTAATTGAAATGGTTGAATCTTAATCAATATGCTTTTTATATTTATTTTATCCAATACAGGATCATGAGCGCAGGGACAGGTTGAATCAATCCCATCCGTGCTGTCGATAAGGAAAACTCCTTATGCCTTCATTTTTTACATGTACTAGGTGTTGATGATTTGAGAAGCAGCTGTTCTCCAGCAGACGTTCTCCTGGGAGGTCCTCTGTCTTGCTGTGGTTGTGTGCAGTGCTGTATGTACCATGTTTGGACTAATTGCAAGTGAGGCCACTTTCACTATGGTTGCACCTGTTCCTGCGACTGGGTCTTGTTTGTTTACTTGTCCTGCGACCGTTACTGCAAGCCTCATGCTTCGCTACACAAGAAACAGCAGCTGTACCAAATTCAATTGTTTTGAAGTCCAGGGGGAGTGCTCAGTGAATGCAGCAGCAGCTCATCCGGGTGACACTGATCACGCCTGATTCCCAGATTATGGGGTTCATTTTAAGAGTTGTAAGATGGCGGACCAATTCTAGCGGTCTTTGAGTGGTACCATGTGTCTGAGCTGGGCGGCAGCAGGTGGACCCATGTCAACAAAGCTGCTCTGAATTTGCACCCGGCTCCCTAACGAGGCATTACTGAAGGGAAACTGAAAATAGATTTGGTCAGAAGTCAGTGCTTCCCCAGGTCAGCCGTTCTCGCACCAATCTGACATCATCCACCGAATAAGATTCCTATTGCTGCACCAGTTATGGTCACATACAGCAGGACAAGATCCTCTGTGCACGAGATCAGCCAGGATGAGCTCAGGCTTTACAAATGCTTAACCTTCATGCTGTCTCAGGGCTCCTCAGTGTGTGGCCAGGGAACTTCCCCGTTTGCCACAAAAGGTCACTGCAGAACAAGTAGACACCCCAAAGCAGATGAGCTGTCAGGTGCACATATCTCAAAGTCAATTAAAAGTAGTGGCCTTTGCAGCTATTTAAAAGGCCACACTGGGTCAGGCTTTCATAATGTGAAGTGGGGCTCCTGAATTAGTGAAGCAGAGGACGTCCTTTGTCCTCTCTGGGCTGAGGTGAGTTCTTGCTCAGACAAGGATTATCCAGGCCAAGAGGAGAATGCCGGTCTGAGGGGAGCAGCCCTGCAGCGTCTCAGCTATTGTGGAGACTAATCTGAGGCTTTGGGCATTTGCATTTTAGCAGTCATCTCAGCCATGCTTGAGCAACACTTGTGAGAGTTGGAGTTAAGATTGAGTCGGTAGAACAGGTTGAGTTTTAGATCTTTCACTAATGAGTCATTTCCTGTCATCGGTTACATCTCGAGATCACCTTAAAAAGAGGTGAGAAAAGGTCATGAATCAGATGAATACTCCTCCGAAAGAACACGGCATCTGTGGCTGAGCAGAAAGCGATAACTTCACCTTAAGTGTTTTCAGGCTGCATGTGCAGGATGTCCTCTGACACAGGAAGCCTTGTTTTAAAGCGGCGGATTGGGGAGGAGTTGGGGTGGGGTGATGGGGTGGGGTCATCAGGGGCTGCTCACAAAGCAGGTCAAGCCATAAGCATGTCACATCTGATGCTTCTCTTCTTCTCTCTGCCTTTTCCTTTTTCATCCAACCTGCTTGCATGTCTCTGGCAGGACAGGCTGAGGAGCTCATGTTCAGCACACAGTGAACTCACTGACCCCACCTCTGCAGGCAAAAACATCTCACTGTGTCACCCTCCCCATCGCGGCAGCGAACCCTTTAACCTCTTCTTACTCTGTTTTTGAGTAAAAAAATCTCATTGTGCTCAGCTCTTTTGTCTTCTCTGTGATAATGCACAGTTTGAGGCTAAATTGGTGGTTAAGCTTTTCAGTTTTTTCAAGCTGTCTCCCGGGCAATGCTGCGCTTTATTTAACCACATTTTCCACGAAAAAATCAGAAAGGTTCTGTAACGATATAATCTGGCAATTGCGCAATATTTAATACAAAAAGATCCTGTGACAGGCCACAGATGAAATGGAGTACGGGTCATACTCGCCCATAAAGCCACACCTAAGCCCAGCGTTTCAGACACAAACAATCCATCTAATGTCTGAAATGTGAGTTTCTGTCCGTGTTCTTTGTGAACCCCTGTTGAATTCTGTGGTTGGGGACATCTGGCTGCACTAACTGCAGAGATCTGCTTTTTGCTTCACTTGGGTTTTGAGGGGAAATCCCCTGCTGATGCTCCTGGTGTTGGTCTGTCATTGCACCCACCGTCCAGAGCCGCACGCTGCACTTAGGCCCCGTGAGACCTCAGCAGGCACCAGTAGTATGTAGTGGATCTGCCCTCTCGGTCGCCCAACCAGTTCTGTTTGTCTTTCCGAAAGCGCTTGCAGCAGAAGGCGCCTATGTGTCCATTTGTTCTTCATAACATAGCATTAGAGAAAGCTGAACTAGATGTGGACTCTTTGGTTCATAGGTGTACTTTATAGCAAAGGTTTGCTGTGTTACTGGAGGGGTGGGATAGAGGTTCTACGGAACAAACTAAATTGGAAAAAAGCCAGGTCATAAAAACACATG
Organism: Menidia beryllina; assembly: GCA_013363375.1. NCBI lineage: Eukaryota > Metazoa > Chordata > Actinopteri > Atheriniformes > Atherinopsidae > Menidia > Menidia beryllina. The sequence continues at coordinate 5,312,913 of JABUIW010000024.1, forward strand.
CGCAATAAAGCAAGAAAATAATAATAAGGGGGAGACTGCAGAAAGGAGGGCTAGGATTAAAAGCTTTAGCTGTTCTTATCAAAATAGATCTCTATATATAGGTTTAGCACATGTCAGGCGATGGGAAAATTGAAGAATGATTGAGTGCCTACCATAACATTATTGATTTGTGTTTTTATCTTCTGTCCAGAACTCTATCAGACACAACCTGTCGCTGCACAGTCGCTTCGTGCGAATACAGAACGAGGGAACAGGAAAAAGCTCCTGGTGGATGCTGAACCCAGAGGGGGGAAAGAACGGAAAGTCACCACGACGCAGAGCTGCCTCGATGGACAACAACAATAAGTTTGTCAAGAGCAGAGGGAGGGCCACCAAGAAAAAGGTACATTCAATGTGTTTAACAACATACTACTCTTAATAAATGACCACCCGTATATTTTAAGACTAATTATTTTGTTACACTTCTGCAAAATCTAGATCCATTTTTAGCCTGGTTTATAGTAGTCTGCTTATTTGAAGGCAGCCTGTAACGTTTTTAATGGATTTTCTGTTATTAGATATCTTTACAAGAGGAGGTTGAAGGGGGAGCAGGCAGCCCTGGATCCCAGTACTCCAACTGGCTAGGAAGTCCAAAATCCCACAGTAACGACGACATAGAACCCTGGAGCTCCTTCAGAACACGGACCAGCTCTGATGCCAGCACTCTGAGTGGACGGCGCTCGCCCTTCCCTCCTGAGCAAGACGATCTTGGGGAGACTGATGGCCATATGATGTATCCTGGATCCTCAGGGACCAAGATAGCCTCCGCCCTGCCCAGCCTCTCAGAGGTGTCTGGATCCATGGGCCAGCATGGCTCTGAACGTGTCATGGAGAGTTTGCTGGATAACCTTAATCTGTTGTCTCCCAAAGCCGCCCAGCTGGGCTCGGACTCCTCACATTCCACAAATGCTCCCTCGCTTCAGGGTAGCTCCTACACCTCCCCTAGCTTGACCCAGGACTACCATAAGTGCATGTATGGCCAGGTGAGGATGAATTCCCTGTCCTCTGTCCCCATGCAGACTCTTCCAGAAACCAAGCCGAGCTTTGGTACTTATGAGAGCCAGTATATCTGCCCCGCAGGCCTTCTGAAAGAACTGCTGACCACAGATGCAAACACCAGCAGAGACATGATGCCCTCTAGTGAGACACAGGTGTCTGAGGTTGGGAGAGTAAGCTGCCTTATGCCCACCTACAGCAGTCAGAACAATGTGGGGGGTCATTGTGGCGTAAAAATGATGAATGCCCCACAGAGTCACCAAGGTCTTCATTTAAATCCACATGCTATACATAGCCAAGGCCCAGCTGCCTCACGAGACTTGAATAGCTGTAACATGATACCTCTCGCTAGTCTGACTGGTGTCTCCGGGGCCCCGCCACGGATGACCAGGCTGAGAACATGTATGCAGCTTCCCCATGGACATCCAGCACATGCTCACGATTTCCCAGCGAGCTACGGTAACAGCTACAGGGAGCTGAGCTCAGTTCATCCCCACGGTCATCATCATCAGGAGCGGCTGCCCAGTGATCTGGATAACGTGTCCCTGGAGAGGCTCGAATGTGACCTGGAGTCTGTTCTCCATGACACCCTCATGGATGGTGGGGCGCTAGACTTTAATTTTGACCCGGCAGCTGGACCTCATGGTTTCTCCCAGAGGGTAAAGACAACCACACACAACTGGGTGTCAGGTTAGGATTAAGGGCATGCCACACATAGGTGAGATTAATCCCATAGTTAGCACGTTTTTCCTAAGACTGTACAGGGTGTCCTCAGAAGTGTCCTTTCAGAGATGTTCCGTTGACCTTCATTCAGAGAATGGAAAGTACAGATAAAAACATCCATCACTCTTCACTCATACTGTCATACACAGTTATTCTCACAACTGTGCACTTCTAGATTAGAATAAAAATAAATAAATCAAGAGTGAAGACAGAAGTTCATAATTCACATCCTGAAACTGAAATAAGACATATTTTCATAAAAACAGGGCAAGAAACCTTCAATGGTGAGATTTTTACACATGCTTTTGAAAAGCAGGAATATGTACAGTCTTACACAGTCATTACAGTCAGCTGTTAATGGCTCAGCAGAGAATTTCATTGGAGCTTTGAAATGCACAAAGAATGAAATAGATGCAGTTTAGCGCTTTTTTCGGAGACGGATTTAGTCTTTTCTTGCTACCTCCTGGTGAAAAGAGCCAGTAAATTCTAGGATTAAAATGAAGATGATGGTGTTAACTTTACAGAGGGTTTCTAAACAGCCAATTCTTAAGTGTAATTTGTCAAACTACTCTTCATTTAGTTTTAGATGAGCAGTCTACTTTATTAAAGTTGATAATAGGGTCATTAAAAAATCCAAAGCCAATGCAGTAGAACAGCTAAAAGTGTGCGGGATCATTCAGCTGGACAACAACTCACAGGCCATGAAGAAATACACCGGTTAGGTCCCTGTGGTGTTGCTCCATGACAACATTAAGTTCCCTTTCCAGTGAGTTTTTAAATCTAAGACTCGAAATGAGAAAACTAGAATATATATTTTTTTACATGACAAGGGAAACCACCTTAATTCCAACCCAGTGGGCTCACTGACCTGAGCAGGCTGGTCAATAACAATGAAAAGATTCTAGATATGGCACCTCTTTTTGTTTACAGGGCTCCTATCTGATATTGGCCAGAAAAAACTGAAATGAGATAATCCTATACTGTATGGCAGTATTTATTTGAACTGTAAATGTTTGATTATTCCTTTGTTCTTTACAAGCTTGTACAAATATGTGAATAACCTGTGTACATTTTTTTTTATCGTGATTAAGTTACTTTTTGCCTGTTCTTTTTTATCAAACTCACTCCTAAAAAGGTCATTGCAGACACATTGGAAAAACAAAAACCTTGCAGTTTGTTTTCATGCAGGGAAAAAAAATTTTCCCTTCAATTGATGCTTCTCCCGATTATTTAGGCTTTTGGACTATCTATGGATGACGTGCATTGGAAAAAGTGTTATCTCATATCCATACACCAACCTGCATAAACTCCATCAGCTATCTTAATCTCTTTCCATAAAAAGGGACGTTTGGGAGATTTTCCTTTGAATCATACTGTGTGAAAACAGGGGCTCAAACGGGGGCCTGAAGTGGATTTAAGTATGCAGTTTAGTGAAAAAAGCCAAAGGATTGCTTGTAATTACGGTATTCTGCAGAGAGTCTGTACTCTACTGAAGGTGGAGGAATGCCTCTCACTGTGCCTACACCCTCACAAGCACATACATCTTATATATCCGATTCTTTTTCTTAAGCATATCGATTCTGTATTGTTTTACTTGTTCTGAAATATACTCCTTGTTTTAGGCATGGTTGTTTACATGTATGTGTTCAAACTATATAAGTGCAGAACAGTCATACCTCAATATTTTACCTTTGAAGGGTTGAAGGGAATTTTCCTGCCATTTTCCTGAGTGAGTAAGTGATAGGCTGACTTTGTCCACATTTCAGGCAAATCGTATGGACACATTCCTCATAAAAGTCATATTTTATATTTAGCCATTAGTTTATGATGAACATTAGCTGATGTAAATTTTTTTATTTAAATGCCATTTTGTGATAAAGAAATATTTCACTTGTAGTCAGTGCTAAACAAAGGAACAAAGCTCTATGTCTGGGAATATTTTTTACACATTACGCAAATATGGCTTTGGGTCTGTTACATCAGGACGAAAGACTTTTTCAATTAAACTTTCGATAGTCCACAATAAAAAAACAAATGAGACACCTATATGCAAATTTTATCAGGAAAAACTAATGCAGACGATTTGCCGTCCTCATTCAGGTGTTATTGAAAGTATACAGTTTTTGTGTGAACTGTACCATCCACAAATAACTCTTGTGATTAAAGGAAGAAAAGCAAAACTGTCTTTATGTCTTCATTTGTTTAGAGCGTCACCCTTCATGCTCTTTACGTTGGGGCGGCATGGTTGTGCTGCCACCTCACAGTCAGAGGGGTCCTGGTTAAATAGATTCCCTTAATGTTAATAAACATATAGGATAAGTGAGCTTAAACAGCTGCTTCATTTTTTTAGCGTTGACACAGTCTCTCGGTCAGTGGCAGAGCTTCCCCTCTCTCTGACCTCTCTCCCTTTTTGCTTCTGATCCAGTCTGATGTACCGTCAGGTAAGTGTACAACAAATAGTGATGAGATTGAGTGCCTCCAGGGAATTATACCCTATTATTTACTGAGGCGGCCATATTCATAAAAAAGTATGAAGCAATGAAACCAGAACTTTGGAGGATCTTGTGTATACTGAGACTTTGAAAAAGAGCTCTTCCTATGCCGTGACTTGAAGTTATTAATCAACTTCTGGGCTAGAGCATCGTGAGGAGCGAAGCCGACTGCGAGGAATGAAGCCCGTGCAGCATGGACACCCGCCATTAAGCACAAATGCAGCCCACATGCTTTCATCCAGATCATCACAGATCATACAGGTCAGCAAGTGCTTAAGTTCTGCCGTTGTCAAAGAGTTTTGCCCAAATGTGAGACGCCACCGTGTCTTCGTGCCCCAGTACAGTCTTCAGAGTACCTACCACTCAGGAAGTTACACCTAACCCCGAGATCCCTCACAGTGATAAAGCTGGCACATTTAACTGGAGTAAGGTTTTGTCAACGGTAAGCCTATCTAGATTTGATCTGGGTCTGATCTTCCTTGAACCTGCAAGTGTAATTTAGTTCACAGCAAAGGCGTGCATGTGCAGATGTCTGCCTGCCATAAAAGAGTCAAGCAAGCCGTTATCTAGTCTGACATCTCAGTGCGTGCTCGCGCAGCATATGAATGAAACGGGTTGTTGTCGATTCACACGTTATGAGCTGGCAAAATGCACGGTTCTTCTAGCGCTCTGACTGCAAATAGTTTCCAGGTTATCAACCCCGAGCAGACAGCCAGTTAAAAGGTCGTTGGTCTCTCCACTCATTTCGATCACTATCGGGGAGAATTTTCATTCCTTCCAAACATGCTTCACTCTTCAGACCCTTGACAAGCTGGCTTTGAATGAGGTGTTGCACTTGGAATAGGGGGCTTTGATAGGAGTTTGGCAATGAGAGAGCTCATTTTACATTTCCCACCTTGAAATGGATACCTGATTGTTCATTCAAATAAACATGACTGTATAACATTCAGCCCGACCATGTGGGTATTTCCACATTTTCCACTTGGCCACTCCCAAAATCAAGGCAAAGGTCTTCTGTCACAGCCACCTCATGCGTCTACATTCACTTAGTCATGTAAGCCGCCACTGATGATTCACTGGGTTCAATTTATTTGCACAATTCAGAAAGAAACAGACGCAGGGGACTGGAGGTTGGACATGTTTCCTTCCTGGTTTTTTCCCTTTTTTGCTTCCACACCTGCCAGTAACTGTGTTGACTGCTGCTCATAGTATGCCTACCGAGGAAGCTATTCCTGTGAATCAGCCTGAAGACAAAGATGCTAAGATGCATGGTAGCCCTGGTGTCAACTTCCAGCCAGGTTTGAAGGACAGACTGTTAGGTGAATAAACTAATACATCCTCTAATTGTTTTAGATATAAAATTGTATACGGGATTGAAAATATGGCAGGGAGGAAGTCACTTGCATCTCCATGTCTTCGAAGTTAGATGTTTGACTTGAAAGCATAGTCTTATGTTTACCACAAAAAAAAAAAACTTAGCACACGAACATTCCACTTGTCAAGTATGATGGTGGAAGTGTCATCATATGGGCAACTTTTGTGGTCACGGGGCCATTGAGTGGAGCATGAACCAAACTATTATAGAGTCAAACATGAGGCAGAAGTCTGAGAGCTGAAGTTGGACCAGAATTTGACCCTGAAACAGGACAACGATCCCCAAAACACAGCAGCAAATCTACAAAAGAGTGGCTGAAAAAGAAAAGAATGAAGGTGCTACACAGGCTATGTATTTTACCAGTAAGTTCAGCGACTGATATTTTCCTTTAGCTCATCATCTGCCTCTTTACTGGCCGGTCCAAGCGTCCGTCACGGCAGCAGAGGTGCCTTTTGTCGTCAGAGGTGTCAAGTCACTTCTCCTGCCTGAGTGGTTCAGTGTATTCATTTGTCGGTAGCTGCATGGGGTTATGGGACCCCCACTGTTATGTTTTTTATGTGATTAAGGAACGTCTTCTCAGCAGACTTGCTAACAAAACATGCCTTTAACATGTGTGCGTTTCCTTTCCATTCACTGAAGATCAAGCGAAGGCCTGGGATGTTAATGTTTTGGGAAATGCCCTTTTTTCCATTTCCTTGCCAAGAGGAACTGCTTGTTCAGTCAGAAATTTGGAGGTAGAAAAATTGCGTAAGAAGCCGGTGGAAAGACGCAAGCGGAGCCATTGTGCTGAGGGGGAGGCACATTCTTGAGAGTTCAGCGGGTTTCTGCTCGTGTGTGCATCCAGGGTTTTCTGAGTCCGCTTCAAGAGAGAAAGGAGTTAAAAGGAAAGGGAAACATAACATGTTCGCAGACCCTATCTGGCATTTCATGTGGAATGTTTTTCACATTATTGCAATTCCAAGCTTGTTAAGCGGAAGCGGATCCCAGTGTCATCAGACTGCATGACAGCCCAGGTGACTGGAGCAATTTTCTGGGACGGACACAGGGACAACTCTGCTAGTTGTTGATTTTTTTACTGGAAGTTAACAAAGCTCAGGCAATTAAAGAAAAGAAAAACACTCAGCACTATAAATTGCAAATCAAAACAGACTGAATCCACAGCTGATCTTTATCCCTCAGTGGAAACCAGATTTGCATCACAAACATCTCAGGACAGACGTGTGTCCTGCTGGGCTTCATCTTCCTGTTTGTGCTCATGGAAACAAGCACACAAGCCTTTATTAAAATGTCCACTGAATGGGAGATAGCTGTGCGTATAAAGTACATTAAAATGGATGGAGGTCATTATTTGGTGCCTGTGTAAACAGGATGAACCATAGGCAAACGTGTCCTCCAAATGAGGTTGGTAGCCTGCAGGGCCTCCACGGTGGGCTGTGGAGGGGCTCGTTTCCCCGTGTGGTACAGGCACAAAACCTGGAAATTAGATGGCTTGGGCCGATTTTCTAATACAAGGCAGATTATGCACATGCACACCCAGCCACAGGGATGCATGGTATGTTGGGATCTCTCAGGAGGGCACTGAGATAAATATTCATTCGTGATGTGATCAACCTGGCAGCAGCCTGCTGATCAGTCCATTCACATGATTCTTGAACGGGAAACAGCGAAAATCGGGTTGGTCGTATTGGTGCCAGCAGCCCGGGTTACTTAAAACTCAGGCCGGCATTTTCTCTCAGGGTGACAGGACCGTGGGTGGATGCAAGCTCAGAACACCCCACCTCCTGGTTTCAACTGGTGGTCACCTCCTGGTGACTCTACTTTCATAAGACTGTTACAAGACTCATTTTATGCCATACAGTCCAAATTTTCAGAAGGTCATAATCTGATCAAATCCTAAAATCCTTCAGTTTATTTTATTTTTACGCAATTAATATTCACTGCAGTGTGAACTATTTCAAAGAGATAATCAATGAAATATAACTCCTTATTGAGCATCATGGCAATCTACTAACTTTTCGAGCCGACTCTGTTGAAGCTTATGAATGTAATTATGATGAATGTTCTTTGGGGGCGGCATAGTGCCGTGGTGGTTAGCACCATCACCTCACAGCGAGAGGGTTCTGGGTTCAAGTCCCCCGGGGAACCAGGACCTTTCTGTGTGGCGTTTGCCTGTTCTCCCTGTGTCTGCGTGGGTTCTCTGCGGGTGGTCTGGCCTCCTCCCACCGTATGAAAACCTGCATGTTAGATCAATTGAACATTCCAAAGGAGTGAGTGTGAGTGTTTGTCTCTGTGTGGCCCTAAGATGGACTGGCAGACCATCCAGGGGGTGTCAAGGGCCTATTGACTACCGGGATAGGCTCCAGTCCCCCTGCTACCCCATTAGGGAATAAGCGGATACGATGATGGATGGATGGATGGTTCAGTAAATGGATGGAAATATTTGTTGGACATACAATTAAATGCTGCCCTTCTCTGCTAGTGTGAATACAAGAAAGGGTGTGTCTGATGTTTGATCATCTACTTCTTTTTTTTGTGGTTGGTGAGTTTACATATGACAGTGTGTCTAACATATCTGCAATATAGTTAAAGTTGCGTGTACAAAATCCGACTAAAATGAAAAAAGGAGGTTAAAAAAAAATGTTCCCCATGAATTCTGCATCAATTCTGTCAAGGGCCCTAAGCCAAGGTAAATACTGCACTTTTCCCCAAAAAGATACTAGAAAAAAACTTTTAAAACATTACATTAAAAAGATATCAAGATATTATCTGATGGTTCTCTAGGAGTTCTCAAAGTGTAGTTTGCCTGTTTTGAGTGAGCTTTCCTACGGTGGAGAAAAACAATGGCTCCCTCTGCAGGTCACCCTCTAGAAGCACCACAGCCTCAGCCACTGCACGTGGGTAGAGGCACAACATCCTCTTTCTTATTCCAGCATAATTTTTTAGAGAAAAGTCTTTGATCGTGTGGCTCAAAGAACACTGGATTTTGCATTGAGAAAGCACAGAAAACATTGGTATTGCATAACCTTTATTTGTTGGAACTTGGTTATACAATATATTGCACCGACAGTGGTTGAATAAATAAACCAAAAACAAGCTGACTTGAAAAAATATAAAGACTTCAGGGCTACTAATACAGAGTAGAACAGCATCTGAAAATAACAACAAAGAAAAAAAAGTAAATACTGCAGATACAATCGCTGTTAGATATGACAATAAATTAGAATAATGATTAATTTCCATCAAGTTTAAACAAACAAGAAGCACAATGGTGGCTAGAAAAGGCCCCATGGAAGGTGTGTACACAACAAACGTGATAAATCAAAGTGTAAATGTTGCATAAGCTTTCATGGTATGCACACATGATGCACATTCACTGAAGTGAGCAACTGCTGTGCAGGAAATGTCTTTCTGACAGTTTGTCCATTCGTTGAACCGACAGATGCTGCTAATCAAAGGTTGCAGAAATGGTTCTCATAAACAGTCAAACCAGTCATGCCATGGTTTGTCTCTTTAGGCTGCGGGACAGCGAAGCATCAATGCAAGCAGAGAAACATGGTGCACCAGCAGCTAATGAGTCTGAGGGTATGTCACGTCAGCCCCTTAGGTATTGTTCATTTCATTGTTAACCCTCCTGTTATGTTCATTTTTTAGGAACAGCAATGCTGTTCCTGGGTCAAATTGACCCGGTGCATGTTTAATTATCCAAAAGATGTCTGAAACCAAAAAAATCCTAACAAGCATTGTTAATATTTCATCACAAACTCCATTACTAACTATTCTATCAATATTTAGTGCAATGGTGTTCCTTACCTCTAACAGGTAATGATCCAATTGTGATAATTCATTCGTTTTTTTTTTCAAATTCTGCATGTTCAAACTTTTTTTTAATGTTTCACCACTTTATTACTTTTGAAAGACCATCACATAAAACACAATAGTTTTACACAACATTGAAACTTAATTTAAGATTGAGGGGCCTTGTCCTTGATTACCAGCAGCTCAGCAGGGAGTTCAGCCCTGTTCTTTCGGACAGTTCCGACCATTGTGAGCTTTCTCTTTAGAAGCTCCTGACCTAAGTTGTAGTTTGTGAAAAAATTGTCACAGGTTATGTTCTGTCCCCTGAGACCCTGTGCCATATCGAGCACAACCCTTGTGCCCTGATTCTTCTCTGGGGCTCCTCCAACCGGCTATCCAGTGTAAACCTGCATGTTCAATGCATAGCTGGTGTTTGCATCACATGCTGCCCAGATTTTTATCCGATATTTAGCTGGTTTGGAAGGCATGTATTGCCTAAATGGGCAGCGACCTCTGAATGCCACCAGCCTTTCATCCACTGTGACATTAGGGCCTGGGTTATAGAGTAGTGGAAGTTGCTCTACCCACTTGTCCCACACCGTCCAAATAGCTTCCAGCTTGTCTCTCTCCCGTCTACCAGCCCTTGTCTCTTGATTATCAAATCGGATTACTTTGGAGAAAATGTGAAATGTCTCCAGAAACATTGTGGCTCAAAATATAGCCCTGCCTGTTTCTGCATCCCACAGACTGGCTGTCGATTCACCCTTTGACTTACAGACCCCAGCCAGGACGAGGAGCCCCAAATACGCATCTAAACGTGTTTTGTCCAGCTCCTTCCACTTCTCCCCAAAAACACACCTCCCTTCAAGATTAGTCAGTTCCAAAATGATTTTCTGCATTGAATCTGGCATGACCAGCTCAAAAGCTGACTTGATGTCAGTCACATGAGTCACTGCCATCTTAGTGGGCCCTGGCATTGTCTTTATTATGTTTTCTGCAGACAGTTTTGCCTGACGCATATTTGGGGATGAAGACCACTGTATTTCACCATTTGTTTACATGAATGTCATGCTTGGAGAAATAGGAATAGCAATTCCATCATCTGATTCAAAATCAGAATCATTAGAATCAGAATTTAGCTCAAGATAGTGTTCATCTTCAGACACATCCTCCTCTGTGTGTGTGTGTGCGTGTGTGTGTGTGTGTGTGTGTGTGTGTGTAGGTGTGTGTGTGTGTGTGTGCGTGTGAGTGTGAGATTGGGGTTAAACATGTCTCACAGTTGCAAAGAAAGAAAAAGTCTGACATTTCTGACACCATTTTACCTCCAGTTTGACTGCTGGGTCAAATTGACCCGAACAGTATCTATGTAATATAAGCATGCAGGGGGTGGTTGCAAATATGTGAGATGAACCATTTTCAGATTATATGTTGATTACACTATTTAAGGCAAGCAGAAGAAGTTTCATACTGAAAAAATACTTTTAACTATTTTTCCCAGATCTTCAAACTTTAAAACGGGTCAATTTGACCCGCAACATAACAGGAGGGTTAAAGAGGGAGTAAAAAAGTGCTTCTGTTTCTTTTTTTTATGCAACGACCTGAAATGAACGTGACTGTGCAGTCCAATGTACAGTGACTACAATATTTAGTTTAAGGTAAAGGAGGTATGAGAGAGGCCCAATTTCAGCGGAAAAGGCAGTGTCTGAGCAATTTTTCTATTACTATGATAACATGTACCTGAATGCATCTCTTGGTTGAATTCTGTATTAGAGCAACATAAGATTATGAGCAGCTGATCAATGACTCTATATAGTAGTGTCTTAAATCAGGGGGGAGCCCATTTCTACCTCCTCTTACAGTTAAGTTAAAGAACTTAAGTGCTGAAAAGAGTGACGTTCTCCACCTCTAATTTGAGTAGATATCATTAAAGTAAGTCTTGATCACTTCAATAAGTAGGAATATAAATCTATAAGAAGCATCAGATTGTATTTAAATGATAAATTATCAAACCCTGCAAAATTAATATTCTTTTATTTCATAAAATATTTTAATCCAGATAGAATCTAACCATTTACAAGAAAATGATGATGAAGACAATGCTTTTAAAAATGGCTTATCTCTTATTTATAATTGCCATCATACTCACTGTTTTGTTTGCTTATAGTGACATTTGATCTTATGACTTGTACCCTTTTCTGTAGCTCTGTACAACAGCGTGTTCAGTGGTTACAGTGATATCCGTTACATAAAAGCTTTCAAATATCTTTAGATTTCTTTATTTTTATCCCATACTATGAAGTTGGTTAAATTCAGTCCTATTCAGTTAGATGGATCTTCATGGTCTCTAAACTCTAAAAATGTACATATTATTATAAATAAAACTCTATCACATTGAGGCATTGGGCAACCACCAAACCAGAGTGAGTCAAAGCCATGGAAGGCCCACTGAGTTGTAACTGAGAGCTCAAGGGCACAGAAGACCCACCGCCACAGGAAGTGACATCACCAATGACAACATCCACGGCGCTGATTTGAACAGAACACTGACGGCGGAGCAGATCAGGAGATGTCCTGCAACGAAGAAAACAATGCGATCTCACAGACCGTTCCTGGGTGTGTTTGGAGGAGCGGAGAGTGTAGCACGGGGGACTCACGGTGATGAACAGCCATGCTGTTCTCCTTCCAGCCGCTGCCCTGGTAAACCCTGCAGGTGTAGGTGTAAGGCTTCTCATCGGCCAGCGGGGCCCAGGTCAGGCGGCACAGATTAGGAAGGACCAGGCTTACGTTGCTCCTCCTGCGGTCCTCTGTGGACACATAGGTGACGGCGTTTGGGTAGGTGCTGCCCACCAGCCGGCTGTCCTGCCGATACTCACAGTAGGGACCAGGGACCTGGTCGGTGGGTGGGAACTCACAGTCCACCCTGACATTGCGCTCTAGGTAAGTAAGACACGGGAACATCTGGGGCCCGCGTGGAGCGAACAAGAATGTCGACACGGAATTCACTGGAAGAGAATACAAAAGAGCTCATCTTTCTGTTGAAAAATGAAAAAAGAAACACCTTGTAGGAATAAACTATGATATCAGGTTGTACAAAGAGTGATATATTGACGATATTGTATAAATGAATGGGTCAGTCAACACCGGACTAAAATCAGCCCTCACTGTCAATATGTGATCATCTGAACGAACTTATCTTGATCATACTCCCCTTTTTTTTACATAGGCAGCAAAACCAGACGCTGCTTCAGAATTTTGAACTGCAAAAATACGACTACATTTAGGCACAGTATTGACAGCATAGGCCTGTGCTGTGCAACATTCTGTTAATTTCCTTGCATCACAGCTCCAGCCAAAGAGGCCATCTTATTGGTTTGAGTAGAAACTGCTGAGCATGCTCACAATTCTGTTGAGCAGATAAGGAAAATAATAACTGGGAGAAATAATGTGTCACTGGGAAATCAATAACAGTTTCTAGATATAATAATGGACCAAAAATTAAACACAGCAGTCTATTTTGGTCATACATTCAAATGGGAATTAAAGCTATACTATTTTTTGCTGAATAATCTGTCACTCCATTGAAAGATTTTTTGGGCTTAACTGCCTTCACGTGATCCAAGTTTGTAAAATGTCATCATTTGTAATGGACAGATTTGATGCCTCTTCACATCCATAATATAATCGCGAGCCTTTTGTTCTCTGAGTCATTCCAATAGGATGGACATTGCAAGTTGGAGACTTAACCCTTCAGAAATAAGACAGAACACCTTTTTTTTAAGAAAAAGAAAGAACATATCAAATGGGGGACATACTGTGAGTGGTCTGATGCGTCATCATTATCCTGCCGAACAGCAGACAGGCCGCCAGCAGCAGATGCAGCTCCATGATGATGTACCTGTCCGATCAGACGTCCACGCCACCGCTACTGCCTGGCAAAGTTAAACACGGGACGTGACATGACAAAGTTCACACGCACACCCGTATCCCAGGCTTCGATCAAAACGACGCAAGCCTGAACTGAGCCCGGAGTGGGCCCACTAAAGGCAGGCACGCTCCTCCGCATGCGACAGCGCAGTGGGAGCGGGCTCGGGGAGTCCGGCACCCACGGCCCAAAATGCAGATAAGACTACGCCCATGCGTCTCGGTGCACTGCAGCAAAACTGCCACAACTCTCCTTAAAGTGCATGCGCACGGTTTGGCCGCTGCAGGGGGGACCAGACAGACATCCGTGCACGCGTGCCTTTGGCGTACGCAAAGTCGACCTGAGCTGTTTTCTGCTGCCTTAACCTGACTTTTTCTTTTTTCCAACGACCGAGGCGGCCGCAGGTCTTACCTGATGTCCGGTCCTGATGCGCGTGTGTGTGAGTGTGTGCGCGGTGCAGCATCAGCAGCGCTGACTGAGGATCCAGTTACCGCTCTGTGCGTCCTCACTTAAACACGCAGGCACACAGATTATAGTGTACGTATAAAGACCAAAAAAATACATTCACTCAAGAAACACTTTAATAGTAAAATATACCGCTTCATAAATCCCCAGCTGACGGATGATATTTTATCCCTATTAGTCTCTGATGTGTGGATCAATCAGTTAGTTAATAAGAATGATGTAATTGTCTGTGTTTGCGACCTGGAGACACATAGTTCACTGCTCCATACCAAACCCCCACCCCCCCCCAAACCCCTTTTTAAAAAATGGTCTGTCAATGTATATCGGTGCAAATCAAGAGTTCCCTCTGCAGGACAAAAAACAGAAGTGCCACCATGAAAAAAACAAAACAACACCCTTCAGTGGTCATTGATTCAGTGACATCCAATAAACGGCCAGCTGCAGGTAAAGTGTGCTGTGCTGGGCATATAGATCTTACTTTATCTGGTTTTAGGATCACAGGTAGACCTGGAGAGCAAACTTCTTATTTTGTGCAGTCTGTGATCCAAACCCATCATCTTTAAGGTGGTGGGACATATTAGAGGATTCAACTTCGGTCATAAAACTGCCAAGCATTCAGACTCAGTAACTGACCATACTCATGATGGTCTGTACAGAAGTTCTCAACTAATATTCTGTTCAGAAAATGTCTGCTTATCCTGAATTTGACGGCAGGATCTTAGTAAAAATAATAGTAAAAAAGATATATATTCAAGCTCATATTTATGCTAAGTTTCATTTTAAAAATCAAGGCATTACATGTTTATGAACCTAAATAAATCTATAATATTTGGCTTAAAAATGCATCAAAGATGCACTTAGCCTGTAAAATACAGCTTGCACACTTCACAGGTCTTTGTCAGTCTCGGTCTGAAAGGACGCTATCCACGACATGCCTGACATTGGGTTGCATTATGTGGTGTGGTGTACATGCTGGGAGACGAGTAGGTGAGGGCTTGTGTTTCATCTGCAGTGTATCAGCATCCAGCGGAGGAGCCGAGCAGCAGGGATCACAGCCACGGAATCTCTAATGAATACTTTTGGCAGGGATCACCACAACCTGCTTTCTCAGCTATTTATATTCAAAACAGACAAGAGCGCTGTGAAGGGTAGCAGGTATCCTCCATCGTTAGGAGCTGAGCTTCTGGGGCGTTCACAGACTTCTGTGTCTGACTCCTCCTCGTTCAGCTGTCTGTGAAGGACCTTGACAAAATGGACGAGCAATGGGAAGGAGACATGGAGGACACGTTGGGTTGAGTGGTGAAATTTTTCCACAGAGGATTTTTTTCTTCTGCAGCTCTTCCATGAATTTGAATCACAGATAGTCGACGGATAATGAGATTTAGCTCTTTGAGTCACCAGGTGGTAGTACAACATTCACAGGAAACACTGGGAAACAGCAGGCCTTCTGGGTAAAGAGGTGTTCAAAATGCCTTTTTACCTAAAAAAAACAGAAAACACACAGTTTTTATGCATCTCACTGAGAATTTTTCTAATTATCATCATTTTACATCGCCTGTACCTCATGTGATTGCTTATTGACGATTCCTGTAATTACACAATTACATTTGTGGGAATCAACTGTCACACTTAGGTCATTAGCATTCCATTTTGGTCACGCTTTTATGGTCAGTTTTACCTCTCATTCAAAAAAATTTGCACATATTTTCAGAGACTTTGTGCCACTTTGTGACTAAATCTGTGTGTTTAAGTGCTCATTTTATGTTCTTTTGCCAAGAGCGCTGTGTCTGACTCTCAATCTGTGTAGACAAAAGTCGCTGAGGTTCTGCTGGCACACATCACCCAGCTGAATGGGACGCTGTAGATCAGCCGAGGTGCTTCAGATAATCAAACTGTCCTCAAAGAATCTCCCCTTTCTCCCTCTTCCAGAATCCTAAACCCGTCAGACTTAGAGGACTGCTTATTGACACGTGATCCTCTTTCCGGTGGTAAAACAGAAGGAGGATCATAAATCAATGTAAAGCCTTATACAGTACTAAGAAATGTCCCCAAAGTCCACTGGAGCAGCAGTTTTCTCCCCCTCCCCTCACTCTTTCTGTCCCCCTCCCTCTCTCCTCTGTTTCTTCCACAAGCCGACCTCTACTGTATCTAGCCCCGGCATCACACTGCAGAGCACTGAGGAGGACTCTGAATGCATCAGAGAAGGTGAGAAAGATTCCCATTCAATGATCTGTATCCCGGCCGTGTAGAATATTGAACTGCACCGTACAGACAGCTCCTGTTTCCTGCCGTTATTGTGGCTCAGATATTTGGCTCCAAACCGCACCAGAGAAAATAGTCGAATCAAAGGCTTTTGCATCAGGCAAACTAAATGTTGCTGAATTGCTCTATGTGTTTCCTTAACATATTCAGAGGGGTGGATGATTAGGCTTTGTTCTCTGGAGAGGTTAGGCTCAGAAATGCGTCAATGTTGGCAATTTACCAGTGAAGTTTGCAGTTCACGTCTTTGCAGCGGAAAGAGTGAGACCGCACTGGAATCAGTTCCTCAATATTGTGGTACTTTCCCTGTGTGTTGGAAAAGAGCTGCAGAAACGTGATATTCATGTCCTGGAAACATGACCCTGGTATTTAAAGCAGAGTCAGCTTTATTTGTTTTGAAGCGTGAGATGCATGAAAGCACAAATAAATACGATAGATGCTGGACTTTTGTTTATTGAAACCAATTTGCTTTGCTTTTTTTCTTTTTAAATCAGGAGATAATGAAACCAATTTAGTTCATTTAATTGGGAAACATTGAAAACAATTTGTTTTTTAATTGTTTTTTAAATAGGAAACTTGGAAGAATGCTGCTGATTACCACAGTGTTACTCTTTTTTGGTAAGACAATATATGTTGTTTACAGAGGATGTTTTCTAGTGCTTACATAATTTCTTTACAAATATCACCACAGAAAGTTAATAGTTTCCAATAAAGTTGGTGAACACTAAAGCATCTCTTTGTGTTGTGCCAAACATAGGCTGTGCAGCAACTCAGAAGGTTATTCAGTTGTCCTATTGCTCTATTGATGAGAACCACCTCAGGATGGACTGCAAATATGCGCTTCCTGCTGAGTCACCTGAAGCCTTCTGCAAGTACACACAGGGCCAAAGGCTTCTGGACACCACCAACCCCGACGAGGAGCAGCACGCCCCCTTCAAGCACCGGGCCAAAGCCCGCATCTTTCCGGGCAACAACTGCCGCCTGCTGTTTAAAAACCTGCCCAGCGGCAAGTCCAACTTCACCTGCAACATCAAGCTGCCCGACTCGGCCACGGCCACCAAAACCTCCGTGGTCGAAAAAAGTAAGCCCGACGTCCCCGCGGCCATTGTGCGCCGCAGCGGGTGCACTTCCTGCCATTTCTCATGCAAAACCATAACATCCGCCCCTCTGAATGTGGATTATTTTTCTAATTGCAGAGCTCCTCCTCCCCTGTTCGGCGTGGAGTGTCCTGTTACAAAGCTGCAGCGGCCTCCTGCTGACACTGGGGACACTTCCTCTGCTGGTGGATGTTCTCTGGCTGTGATACGGGCAACGTACAGCTGTTTCAACAGACATATGGACACAGACACGAGACTCCCTCAAGTTGTGTGTATGCACAAAGTGCAAAAAGTTGAACCGAATGTATGTATATCTCCTTGGTATGACACAGGGCTGCACTCTCTGCATTATGCACTCAACAAGCACAGGTACCGCCGCATAGTCTCTACCGGTACTCTCACATATATGCAGCCGTCTAAGTGAGTAGTACAAATCCGTTGGGACCAAATCAATTCCCAACAGCTTTCCTCACAGGTAGAAAGCATGAATGTGACTTAGATCTAAACCTCAGACTCTTTACTCTGTTATATTTAATATGCACAATCAATTTTAGCAGCTGTAGCTAATGCAGTGAACAATGCTAAGCTTTCACCTCCAGCCTTGTTAACAAGATATCTATTTATATCTATGAGGAATCTAAGAGAGATTCTGAGGAGGGGCCGAAAAGTGCTTTTGCTATGCCATATAACAATTTAAACTTTTCCAGCTCAAAATTATGCAACGTTGCACTCTGCAGTGTGAATTATTGCTGAGCTTCATCCCTCTTTAAGGTAAGCAATCTACTTTGCCTGACTGAAATCTGTCCCCCGTGTCTCCTCTTGGCAGCCTGTCAGATAATGAGGGCAGATGGTGGTGACCTTGGACCACACAGGTCCACTAATGGAAGACCGTATTGCTTTCGTCAATGAGAAATTGACACTGCTACGACGACGGCAGACAGAATGTGAATTCAAACTTTTAAAAAACTTTTTGACAGAGCAAAAACACATGCATGAGCATTAATGTCTCTGCTTTCCTGTTTACTTCTGATGAGGCAACCATGGTAATAATGAAAAACAAATCTCAGTTAAAGGGCCGAGGCTTGTACAATGTACCCTTTGAAGTTATGAGTTTGGTTAGTGGTACTCTACTCAGAAATTAACACTGAATATGCTTTTTATGGTGCAAAGTAAAGGATTTGTACTTATGAATATAACTGAATAGGCGATGTGTAGCAAAAGCACAATCATATAAATGCACTGATTGTACAAAGTACTGAATAAAAACAATAAACTCTTGTAAAACACAAAAAGAAGACTTTTCATAATTAAACGTCACGGTAAATATTCAGTCTATCCTGTGTCTGCATGAACTTTTGAGTTGCTGGAACAGAATGCACTTTTAAAGTGGACTCGACTCAAAACTCACAAAATTTTAAAAGGTCACAAAGTGAATGGATGACTTTAAAGTTGAGAGAACGACAACGTTTAGCTGCAGAGCATCTACTTTTGCACGTCGGTCTGTTCTTTTGCCAAAAGTATCCGTTGACTTACGAAAAAGTATAGAATATAATAGATCTGTAAAATATCCTAGGTTATTCAGCTCAATCAGCATTTAACTTGGTGACAAACCCTAATTTTACAACCACAGGCAGTGGTCATCGTTTTGTAATGCTGAAGACAGGGAAACAAAAGTAAATGTTTACTTTTCTTGTGTAACCATGGTTGACTCAAAAGTTATTACAGCTTTTTGGATGGAATTTTCTGTATGTCATATAACTGTGCATTTCTGATTCAAGATGCTTCCTAATTTCTGACGAGAGTGGAACAATTCATGCCAATAGTGAGGAAGGAAGTTAAACCCATTGAACACACAAACATAACAAAGTCTGGGATCACTCATGAAACAGAGAGACCAATGAAAGAGACTTTGGGCCGCTTAACAACCGACTCCCCGCAACGTCAGCAAAGTCGCTTCATGCAACTGTATCATCTTGATAGTTTTGTCGAAGACAGACCTGTTTTTCCGCTCTGTCATCGCGACGGCACCCGAGAGGAGCCAGTTTCCGGGAGGGACCTTACATGTTGACACCTGGCTGCGGTTCACAGGTGAGAGCGGAGGCTTGTGCGGAAGAACGTCGACAGAGAGTGAAGAAAAGAGCGGAGTTAAGTTGTCTTTTTCGACGAAAGGAGCACTCTTTAAACTCGTTTTCTTTTTTAAATCAAAGTTTTAAAAGGAATTACTGTGTGTAACAAGCAAGGAGAGGACACTCGACATGAGGGGGTTCGTTTCGGCGCTGTTGTTCTTATCCGCCGCAACAGGTGAGTGACGGCGGCCTTCCTCGATAAACTCCTCCGTTTGACCCTTTTATATTTCTCATACTTTTAAGTTAATACTAAAAATGCCAGGTGTTGCCCATACAAGCCCAACCGCAGTGACTTTATTTCGAGTTTCAGGTATTGGCCTGCTCTTTGTTTGTTCTATTTTCGTGTGAGGGAAGTTGGTGAAAAGGAGAAAAAGTAGTACCTAGGCGGATTCATTGTGGTGCACCGAAACCCACAAACCTGCCACTTTTAGTATTCTAAATATTCAGGTTTCTCTTTAGTTAGTTATATGTTCTACTTCAAATTCCAATTAGTCTTAACGACCATGCAGCCATTGTAGAAATATGCGACTATTCTTAACCTTTACGTAAAAAAATGTAATAAATTACAGAGTTCGTGTGGCATTTGTTAGAAGGTCCAGAAATACTCATGGAAGTGAAATCAAATTAGAAAAAGTTTGTTTCAGATACTTATTTTTCTCTCTCAATTAAACCTTTGTCTTTATTTACTTTTGGTTTTCATTGTCTTCATTTGAGATGTAATCTGCATGGTATCGTAGTTTTGCTTCACAGTGTTTGGTGTTTGGCAGGGATTTGTGTATAAAAAATCCATGCTACAGTAGGAATCATTCTCCCACCAATTTTCCCACCATATTGCATGGAGTAGCCTTGCTTTATGTCGGGGTCATTTCCTGTACAAAATCATGGTCTTGCTATTTGCACACTAAAACTCAGTATTATGCTAACAAGGAAGCTCTTGTAAAATGTTCCATTTGGAGGCTTATCTTAGTTTCTACCAAACCAAAACTGGGACAGTTTAACCTTCCTGTCAGAAATGCCTACAGTTTCCAATAAGTCAGTCATCAAAGTGTCCACATTAAAATTAAATACAAATTGTGTTTTGCTGGACTTCTTTTGTTATTTAGTGGCAACCTGAATGACCGAGCCCTCACTTTGTCCACTTGTGCTCTCTGTGGTCATGGTTTTTGAGCATTACATTTATATTACAGACAAAGTGAAGGCCTATTGTGAAACTACAGAAACTAAAACAGTGGCAGCTGTGAAATGTAACTCAAAATGTTTGCAGTGAAGAAGTTTAGCTCGGCCTGAGTGGACGCAGTTTCACCCAAGCTGCCTGCAGTTTCACTGGAGCTTCCTGACTCCACCCCACAGGAATGAGACACTGTTGTTTTAATGCTCCTCTCTGATAGCTAGTGAGCATGCTCAGTGTTCAGACGCGGGGTGTGGTTATCTGATCTGTGTCAGAATGTCAGTTTGAAATACGATTGCTTTATTATGTCTTATTATCATTCTTTCAAACAATCGGTCAATCACGTCATGTACAACTAATCCCACATGCTGACAGGATCACAGTTTGCCCACCCATAGTATGCAAGACATGATTTTAATCTGGTATTTAACAAGTCATTGTCATTTTATGTCAGTTGTTTTAACAAATGTTTTTAGTATCATGACTTCAGCAGAAAATGACAGTTTTGACCCAGCTCTCCAGAGCACATTTAGTAAGTCCATCTGTGTTTCCTCTTTTGTGCCTGTTGAATCTTGATGATGATTTTTGTGTGTTTGTCTAGGTGTAAGCAGCTTTACTGTCACTACTAACACCCCAAATTTGCGCATTGAAGAGAATGCCGGTGAGTTCTGAAAGATATTGGTAAAGTATCCTGGTTAAGTATCTTCTGACACTTTTAAATGAAGTTTGACCTAAAAAGCTCTAAAAGGAAAGAATAATCCTTTAATGGGTAATGAAACATGGGTTTTGTTTAGTTAAATAGGACATATTTACAGTGTATTTATTCTGTCAATGATTGTTTGAGTGTGACGGTACATGCTCAGCTCAGTAAATATACAAGACATCAGAAATTATTTTCTGCTTAAACTGATTTTCTAATTGGATATGTACATTAGATGAGTAAAGGCTACTTTACTCTGATTTAGAGGTGTTTAAAGTTGGTCATGTAAAAATAATTTCCTGTTATCTTTTGGCTTATTTAACACTTTAGTAGTTTCAGGATGCTTTTATGGCAGACTTGTTTCAGACACACACCCATACATTGGTGGCAGCCATGCCAGTGAAACTGTGTGCAGTCTTGTTCCCCCTAAGAGCAAGAAGTAGTAACTGCAGTTAATTCAATTCTGCAAATTATATGGAAGCTATTTCACCATACCTGTAACAGACTGTGTGACCTGTTATTTCAGGGGTGGACATGTCGTGCTCATATTCAGCAGACTTTGGTTCAGATGCCAGACTTGAATGGAAATTTAAGGACAAGAAAGGCTCACAGATATTAGTGGTGTTTGATGGACAATTGACGCGTAAGTAGATTCTTCTTCTTTTCCTTGTACAAAAAGACTTAACTTGATGTAGTATCTGTTGGAAATGAGATACAGAACTGTTAAAAACCCTTTATTAAACCATTCTACACAGCTCTACCATTCTCAAACGATTCTCCTAGATATTTATTTCTTTTCAGTTCTAG
This sequence comes from Menidia beryllina, assembly GCA_013363375.1. Lineage (NCBI taxonomy): Eukaryota > Metazoa > Chordata > Actinopteri > Atheriniformes > Atherinopsidae > Menidia > Menidia beryllina. The sequence goes on from JABUIW010000024.1 coordinate 5,334,877, forward strand.
TTTTGTGTGTTATGGCTGTGTCTGTCAGCTCTACTTGTCTGTGTTATGGATGTGTCTATGCAGTTACCTTCTCAATAAATTGACAAGTAAACTTTGGTAAAGAAAAACATCAGCTACAAGCAGTCCCACAATATATGATGGTGCTGGCAAATTTGTAAAGGTCAAAATGTTCTGTTCTGGTACGGACAGTTTGTGCCTTAATGCGCTCAGCTCAGCTCTATAATTACACATTTCTCCCACAGAGGCATATAAGAGCCGTGCAACATTGTCTAGTGGCAGTAATTTGAGATTCACCAAAGTGACTCGGGAGGATACCGGGGAGTACACCTGTGAGGTGTCTAGCTCCAAAAGCCAATTTGCAGAAACTACAGTGCAGCTCACTGTTCTGGGTAAGAAACTTTTAAGTTTTTAAGCACACTTTAAAACCACTTCTTTAGATTAATTATACACCAGTAAAAAAAATGACAAACTCTCCAAAGACTTTTTGTTTTATTCATGCTCTGTGTGATCGTGCCCCACAGTGCCCCCATCTGTACCCTTGTGTAAGATCCCTCACTCAGTGACAACGGGAAAGTCAACCATGCTCACCTGCTTTGATGGCGATGCCTCCCCCCCTCCCGTCTACAAATGGTACAAGGATGGCACCCTGCTGCCGGATGACCCAACCAAGATGCCTCAGTTCAAGAATGCCACCTATAAGCTTGATCCAAAAAAAGGAAATCTGGTCAGATATATTTCATCCCATGGCATCATGTGCATGGTGATTTTATTCCAGTCGTTTGTCTTCATTGCCACAAAAGTGAAAATATTGTATTTGGCTACAGGAGTTTAGGTCCGCTAATACGATGGACACTGGGGAGTACTACTGTGAGGCTGTCAATGACGCTGGCCCGTCACAGCGCTGCAAAGCTGTGAGAATGGAAGTTCGTAAGTGTCCATCTTGTGTCCATAGTTAGTCTGAGCTGGAGAAGTTGCTCTAGCATCACAGCACCAAAATGTGCTGTGATGCTGTGGAATTGATCTAAAACACTTATCTGTTTTCTTCAAGGTAATGTGAACACTGGAGGAATTGTGGCTGGGGTAATAGTAGCTCTCCTGCTTGTGGCATTACTGATATTTGGTGTTTGGTACGCCAAGAAGAAAGGATATCTGCCCCGTAAGTTTAAAAATTTTGTTTTTACCCACATCATATAGATGGTATTTCCTGTGATTTTCAATGTTCACAGGCTGTTGTCTTCTTAACATGAAGATGGAAAAGAGAAACTTAATCTGAATATGCACATTAACAACTTAAAAATGGTTCCCATGTGAGATACATTAAAAAGACATTTTGCCAATAAGGTATTTTGTATATTGTGTTTTGTATCATTAGTTTTACTTTGCTGACATTATTTCCTTTCTTTCCATTACAGAAAAGAGTGAAAGGTAAGAACATGTTTATACTTCTCTCCTATGTCAGAACCAGTTAATGCTTTTAAAGATGATTGTCTTTAGTTCTCATATAAGAAAAATAAAGCTAATTTAATAAAAATTTGCATGGCAAACTACATCACAGAGTATTTACCTGCAGCCAATGGTGATAAAGAGTGATGGATTCAGGAACATACTAAAATACAAATTTCTCTTTGCTTATGCTATGATTGTCGCTTATTGTGCTACAAGTCCCTGGATTGTGAGGAGGGATGATGTTTAGTTTTAAAATGTAATTGAATTTATCATGCAACTGTGTTTTTTTACTGTTTGGGGTTTAAAAGTTCATTCTCGGTGTGGTGGGAGTTGATTCAATCTTGCCAAAAGAAGAGATGTAGAATGTTTCATTTCCTGTCCTACTAATTCTGTGCGGAAATTCAGTTTTTTTTACAAAGGTAGAACTTAAAAAACACCCTGATTATCTAAGTTGATGACTTTGTAAAGGATTTCTCTGTCTGAATTTAAAATTCCGATCTCCCTTGTTGCTCTGATTATTACATGTTGAGATAACCATTTCAGTATACTTTTTTTTTCACCTCATTTATCAGTCTTGTTTGTACTTGCAGCAAACCGAGGTCCACTGCGGTCTACCAGCCTCCTTCATCCTATGCTGGTGATGATGAAGACGATGTAAGACCCTTTTTTTATACACTTAAATATATTTGCAGCTTTAGATTTTTCCTAACTAAATATATATATATGGTCTTATGGAGTATCCTCTATGTGGATATATAAAAAGATGAATTGATGATTGAATGATTTTTTTTCCCTTTTGTTCCTTAGGGGGATTTCAAACAGAAGTCATCCTTCGTGGTGTAAGCGGCATGCGACAAAAAAAGCTTTTTTTGTGTGTCTTTGAAGTTTTTTTTCTGTGTGCAATTTTGTTTGATGCATCTGTCTCCAGATCCAGATATCATTGCTACCGTCCTTTTGTCCGATCAGATCTGTTTGTCTTCTATAATTTTCTTCTTAAAAAAAAAAAAAGTAAACAGTGGTCTCACATAAAAGAACACATTCTGCTTGGGTAGAACTCATCTAGCAATGAAAAAACTCAGTTCTTTTTTGAGTAATTATCAGCTGTAAATAAAGTTACTGACCCTTTTCTTTAAATTCTGCTAGTTAAACTGTTTCAGTTGGCCTTGGTGGCTTAGCTGAAACTTCAGTGGTGGCATAACATCTTGGTTCATTGTCAGGAGGCTTGTGTTTTTTCTGTATTGTTTGTTTTTGTAGAACTGTTGTAAAAAATCATTTTTTAAAATTCAAATTCATGGAGATAATATTGTAAATAAGTGCGTTTTTCCTGTTTGGAATTAGATAAGTTTATTTGTTGCACGTGATATTGGATATTCAGGAAAAAAAGTTAATCTTAGACATTCATTTAAGCTGAATCTTCTTTTTGATTTCCATATCACCTGGTATCAAAAGGACATTTGATCAGGCAATGTCTGTGCAAAAAACTTTCAGATGAGTTATATGGGATAGCTTTTACCTCTCTCATGTAATTGTATTTTATTCATCGAACATAATGTAGAAATTCTCAGATCTCTAAGTGGGATAATGTGATTTTTACTAGATCTTTTTCAAGAAACTTTTAGAGTCAAGGAGTGTAACTGCTATAGTTTTAATAAAGTGTTTTTTAAGTTGATTTTTGTGTGAGTGATGTTTGGACATTTAGCAGTTTGATTTTTCTATAAAGAGTTGTGCAGTGCAATTTCAGCTGTTCAGATGGGCAAAGTCTGAGTGAAACAAACTTAGCTAATGCAGTTAGCTAGTGCACAGAATGTCAGAAAAGGAAGTTTATTGCTGAACAACGCACTAACAAACTTAGACTTAGACTTAGACTTAGACTTCCTTTATTGTCATTGTCAAAAACACGAGGTGAACTTGAACAACGAAATGTCAATTTCTTGGCTACCAGAGTAAAATTTTTAGCATCGAAACATCAATAAATATGTGTGTGTGTATGGGGGGGGGTTATGTGGCGTTAAGTAGTCTGATGGCCAGGGGGAAGAAACTATTTAGTAGTCTGGTCGTTCTGCAGAAGATGACAAAGCTCTTGTAAACAGTCTACTTCTTGAATAATTAACTTTTTTTTCAAATTGTTGCTATGCTTGCATATACATGGGGTTTATCTGCAAAATTTTAACAATACAGTATTTTTCTTATGTTCACACTGTATGGAGGCATCCTATAACAAAAAAAAAAAAAGGTATACAATTGGCCAAAAATTTCCATAAGCTTAAAGAATTGATGGTTCAAACTTTTATTTTTTAATAACTTGATTGGCCTGAATCAATTAAATAAAAGTATATAAACAATTGTTCTAATCATCACAAAACAAATATAACTTGTGTCAAAAGACATATAGCTAATTTAATGAGATTCAGAGTTAAAACACGTTCTTGTTTAAAATTTTCATATCTATCGCCCTGTATGATAAACATCGTTTGGCTGCTATGGCAACTGATGATGGCGTGCTGCTTTCCTCACACTGCACTGCGCATGCGGGAATGACACCCTCTCATACAGGAAGCTATCAACTTTTTCCACCAGCCAACCCTGCCGCCGGGGTACTTTTTATCAAGCTGACGCAGTCACATGAATAATTAATTTCCCAAGGGTTATTACAGCATGCCTCACCGACGGGAGTATGTGTTAGTTTCGGATTCACACATGCTCGGTTTAAAGGCCAACCAGACTTCCTGTCCTCTCACAAATAACGTACTGTCCCTTTAAATCCAGAGGGTCGCGCGCGCAGTTGGAGCCGCAACCTTTCAGAGGCTGCTGAAAACCGCCGTTCAGTCCGAGTCCATTCATAAACAAGACGTTGTCCAGGGAGGAAACCGCTTCGGTCGAATCTGACACTTTATCCACTTAACCGGATGTGAGGGGCAGGCAGGAACCAGATATGTTCACCTCTGTCGGGGACACGGCGGAGGGAGTGGATGTGACTTCTAATGGCTGAGCCCTCTGCTGATGGTTTTGACTTCATGAGCGAGCCGCTAGGAGCAGGACGCAGCCCTATCCAGCTCAGACCCAAAACATGCTTCCTTCCTCGCAGGGTTTCATTATTTCTACGCGCTTCCGCCTGCTCAAAGTCGCCTCTGTTTAAATAGCTTTCCGCCTCCATCCTTCCTTTTTTTTTTTTTTTTAAATACTTTTATTCTCTTGATACGTTACAAGACATCAAGGGAGCCGTGGAGCTGACATACCGATGGAGCAGTGAGTTATGGCAGCGAAAGAGGAACTGTATGCCAAAGTGACACCGCGGAGGCAGCGCCAGAGCCGACCGAACACCATCAAACATGGGTCCACTCTGGACGTGCTGCTGTCCATGGGCTTTCCCAAGACCAGGGCGTGAGTGCACCGCTGCTTTGCCCCAGCACACACACAAACACACACACACACACGCTATTAGAGCTGTTGTGAACCAAACTCCACAGCAGCATCCAGTCCGTTTTCTGTCCTGGTCAGAAATTGGCTCTTTTCTCCACATGTCCGGGTTTCCAGTGGCAGCGGGGGCTGCTGGTGGTCAGAAGCAGCTCTGCTGCTGCTTCAGGCTCTGGAGACCTTTTCAGATGACTCCTCATAAACAGACGTGTTTGCTCTTGGATCCACAGTGTATGCTTGGCTCGCTTCACGTCAGCGTTTGGAAGCTGTTAGATGTTATGTGGCTCCCTTTTAGGTTTTAAAAACTGTAAGATTGCTTCCCTAATGTCACTGTGACATCAAATCTACATGAATGATTAGCTGTTTTTTTCTTATTTGCTTCCACAGCAGTGGGGGATACACCCAGCCAAGTAAGAAGAGATGATTTTTAAAAAATGTAAATAGCAACATGTGTGTAGAACATCCCTGTCAGCCACACATGTAGACTTTTTTTTGCCCACTGCTGAGGAGAAATCCTTTTAGTGCTCATTAAGCTGCACTCTGAAGCAGGCATCACATTCACCGACTCTTCTCGGTTTTCAATGAAATCCCGATCTTGTGTGCGTTTTACTGTTGGGTCCCTCGCTTGTTCTTTTCATTCATCGGCAAGCAATGAAGTTGCCAGGAAACAAGCAGTGCTGGCCCGTGACTGTAGTCTATGGATTATGTAATAGGTGAAATAATGACTGTGTAGTATGCCCTCCTCTGTTGCTGCTGGCATCAAAGAAAAGCATCTTATTCTAACTTAGCGGACATGTAACATACGGCTGACTTTATTGTTGGATAATTCACAATCTTGTGAGCACAGGAGCCGTTTTACCTGCATCTAAACCTTTGGATAACCAGTTCTTTCATGAATTCAGACGATCACTGAATGGGTGTCAAACCTTAAGATCTACACTGCATACAATTATTTGAAACGCTGCCAAATCCAGCAAAGTATAATCATAATGTCCCTTCTCATTGTACAAACCCTCAGCGACTCCCACGCAGCGTATTAACCCCGGTGACTTCAGCTATCCCATCTCACACAAAGACCTTTTTGTGTGTGTGTTCTGTAATACCCAGGTATCCAAAGTGATATGGAATGATTCTCTTTTGTTTGCTGTGGCTGTCACCTCAGAACGCTGCGACCCAGCTCTAAGTTTTAACTCATGAGACAAGCGGTGGAAGTTGAACAATGGCTTTGACGAGAGAGGTCAGAAATGTCGATCTGCCTTTCCTCTTTTAACCAGACAGATACAGTATCTCCAACTTCTAAGCCCTTTTTAAAAAAACACAAAAAATATCTGTGTATCTAAGCTTTTTTATCCTCTTTGAAAGCAGCTGAGGTCAACCAGGCTTTCAAAGCTTATACTCTCGCTCCCTCCGCCGCTGCTCATTGAACCACTGCAGACTACATGACGACTTGAAATTGGTTGTATCTGCACTCTGACATATGTTCACAGGGCAGCCATGCCCATTTTGATATTTTTAAACACGTATATTTTTGGAAAAAATGTAAGCATGTGTGCACGCAAATCTTACGGCTGATTAACAGGGAGGGAAGCTTTAGCAATCTGCACCAACCAAGAGTACAAGAATCCCAGATGTCAATAGAAAGATTTATGAGTGGATAAATATATAAATATATATGTATACACATGTGTGTGCACACACACAGATTGTTATGTATTCAAAAAAGCATTCAAATTGGGGATGAGAGTTTCAGGCAAACATTCCGTTTGTAACCCTGTAGATCGAATCTGATACGTCAGGCTTTGCTAAAACCCTCTTGTGTTTTTGAGGGGAAAGCAAAGGAAAAGGAAGGCACAGATAGGAGAATCATTAATCGGTTATTGCTTCAGGGAACAAAAGCCCCTTTATGTTTTAGGGCTTGTTTTCAGGCACAAGGGGAGCGTGGCTCATGGACCTACATGCACAGAAATGGCTCTTCCACTTTAATTGAGGGGGATTTTCTGCTGACTCATTCAGGAATTGACTGAAGTAATCAGATAGCAGCCGGATGGACAGTGGTCCACCCCCCACCCCCCCTCACTTTCTCTGTGCCGATGAGCAGAAACATATCAGGAAGCTGAGCCGGCTGAAAGAGCGGCACCTAAGTTTGGTCAGGTTGCTCCATGCTATTGTTTGCCGGTTTTTACCCTGAGGTAAGAAGTGTTGCTGGGGATTTGGTCATTTAGGTGTCATCAGAATGTCTCCTGCCTGCGTCTGGGCCTTCTCTTAATGCTTCACTGACCCCTCTCCTGGTCTGAGGCGCCCACTCCGATTCTGGTTAGAATTTACCGGACAGTCAGGTGTTGCCAGGCCGCTTCTCTGCCTTTGGTCCCGTCATACCTCAGAGCCATGTCCCAGTTAAAGATAATGTGCCTTTTTTCCCCCTTCAGACGGACAGAATACTTTTTAAAGCACTTCTTCGTGGCATTGTGGCGATGGTTAAATCTGAGTGCTTTTCGTAGAAGATTTCTCTTCCTTCATTTCTACTGGTCTGCTTAATCACCCTATTTCTCACAATATCATTTGGGGTTTGTCCATCTACAGGAAACAGAACCAGGTCTTTGTGTGGGCACTGTTTTCTTAGTTATTTGGGGAAGTGTGAGCTCAGACTGGTCCAAAGCAGTTATTCTTTGGTAAAAAAAAAAAAAGAGGTGCAGAACTGAATCAGCATTTGCATTTAAAAAAAACAATGAAAAAGCCGGGAAATGCCGTAAACCCAAATCGAGCAGACATCTGCGGCTTTGTCAGGTCAGCCATGCACCTGCGTGGGAGCGTCTGCAAAGGCGTCCGAAAAAGCAACTTGTTTGGGTGCGATGCAGGGTGCAGGCCAGCGGCGGCCAGGCGGATTTTGAGAAATAATGTGGCGTCCGTGAGCGAGTGGAGAAGGAAGTTGATAAGCAAATCGTAATAACTCCATAGATAAAGGGGGAGAAGTGAAAGAGTTTCGATGGCGTTCTTTATCTGGGACTTCCAAGATGTAAACAGCCATTGCAGTCTGGAGCAGCCACGAGTAATTTGAGGGTCCAGCCGCTGTGTATCGGGCTCCGGTCAGAGCCTTTTTACATAAAAATAGTGCTAATGACCCTCAGGAGCAGTCTGTCCCCCAATTACAGCTTTTGCCTTTTTGTGTTCCGTTATCGTGTTAGACACGCATTTTATACCCCCCCCCCCCCGCCCCCGCATCGGTTTCCATTCAGCTTCTCCGGCAGAGACTTCAGAGCCGCTGTGGTAACGCAGGAGATAAGATTATATACGTCAGACTCGCATGTTTTTTCACCCCGTCTGCCTGAGAGGCCTTTTGTGACTTGAAGGGGGAAGTCGACGTGCCTGCTCACTGTTAGTACATTGTTCTGTAACCTACATCAGTTTCACAACCCCCCACCCCTCTGCACCCAGAAATCTACTGCGGCCTGACATGAAAAAAAGAAAAAGAAAAAATAAACAAAACTTTATTTTTCCATTTCTCATAGCGAGCTGACATAATGGCCAAACGCAACTTTTGCATACATGTGACACATTGGTGCCAGTGCACGCAGAAAGAACAGACTCCCAGCTTGTGTTCAAGACAGCCAAGAGGAAGTTGCTCATTTCCGGAAGTGGCTTGTGACCTATACAGAGCAGCCTGTTCAGATGTTTGAGGGAGGCCGGAGCAGACTCACGCCTCACATGTGGTTATTCTGACTGATGGTTTAGCAGTCTCACTGAGCACTCACGATTTCCCTCGCTGCAGAAATGCCCCCTTTAAGTTTAAGAGTTTAAGTTTAAGTCAGAGAAATATCTTAATTAAAAAACAGAACATGTAACCTTTCTGTTTCCTAGCTGCTCTGTGAGAGCTGTGAGTTGTCGTTCCAGCCTCACGGCCAGCACTTTTGTCTGTTTTCCTCTGCCTTGTTTGACTTGTGCTGGGATTTGGGGAATGCTCTGTGAAGTCTCGCGACCCTGACACCGGGGTTTTTTCATGGTGAATCATTTGCTCAGTGCACTTTGACTCGCCTCGCCGATGACAAGCGGCGCTAAAAATAACAGCACGCGACGTTTTCGGCCGCACAACATCACTAATGGACACAATGACCCAGTGTGCGCGTTATCAATTGACACAAAGGCTCTGGTGCTTCACCGCTTCATCGGTGTCAATCTCTGACTCGCTCTGTCTGACCTCATGTACTTCACTGTTTTTTCAGAGATAATGAAGTGAAAAAGAAAAGTCGCTGGCCGTACATAGCTGACTTTGTTGGACTCGTGGCTCTAAGACGCTGGTCAGCTGAAGAGCAGACCTACAACCCTGTCAGTGAGTCTGCTAACCCCATGCAGGAGCACAGGTCGATACTGGCGTATCTCTGAGGAGAACATAAGGGTATTACCATCTAAGACGTCGCTGACCATTTTTAATTAAAACTAGCTAAAGCTCGCCCAACAACAGATGATGTCATGGACCGGTTTTAATGCTCATCGCGTCTCCTGTTTGCTCAGTGCCAATAGGGCTGACCCGCATCATTTATCACAAGATATCTCTAACCTAACTCTCATTAAAACCATGTTCCCGTCGACATGTTCTGTCAGTCGCTGTTATTTTAGGTAACCAACAGGAAAAGCTGCCCTGTTAGAGCACACGCTCACCCACCACCGCTGGACTGACCGGGCTTCTGGGTTTGATGCTCATTTTCACAACGTAAATAGCAAAAGGAGAAAAACAACAGACTTCCTTTAATGTGCAAGAAGTGAAGCAGAGAAAGTGGGAGATGTTTTACGATAAGAGGAATGGAAAGCTTCTGAAAACCGCAGAGGACTTCTAATAGACTAAAACGACTTGATATGACTCACCAATTCCTATATGAGCTGTCAAGCAAATGCATGTTACAGTCATCTCAGTTGATGTTTAATATTCCAGATATTCACAAAGATGAAAATGATTCCAGACAGAGAAACTCGAACATTTTCCGCTGGTGTTTCTATTGCAGTGTGTGCTTTTCTTGTCTGTTTTGGTCTCTATAAGAGCTGTAGTTTTCAGGTTGGACAGCCACCTGAGCTGAACCTGTAGCACTCACTCTGGCGACGCCGCACAGCCCGGTTTAGCCTCGCACTTTGAACAAATGAATTGAAATGTGTGATTCACATATTTTTTTCGTTTTTGCCTCTTTTCAGAACATTGCTTCATGATCGTGAGTGATCTGGGAGCCCACTCAGCGAAGGTGATCTACAGCCGCCGCGCTGTAGAATACAGGAATTATTCAAAGGAACCCAGCAAACTACCCATTTCTTACCTATCGTCTTGGTTATAATCTCCATTTTTATATGACAAAAATGATGGCCTCTTTCTTTTTTCAATGGGTTGTGCGAATATTTCATCACAATGCTATAATTGAAAATGGAGAAACTCAAACGCAATTCTGAAAACTCAGTGGGAACGTCCACATGCTATTGGTTTGCCGTTTTATTTTAATAAACAGTATCCCTGTAAAACCTCAACTTTGTAACACTACAGGATTTTTAAGAATCCACGAATACCATGCTGTGTGTGGATTATTGGACTTTAGCGTTGGAGAAACGGGTCTTTGTTTTGTTCTTTTAGCTCTTTACTCAGAAAAAATAGCACGCTGGTCTTTATTCGATGAAAGCTTTCAACTTTCAGTATTAGCGAGCGCGGTTGTGTTTGATGGCATTCATTTTCTTATAAAAAATCAACTTGTTTATTTCAAAACACAGTAAAGGTCTTTTTTTTCTCTCTCTGTTTGATGGATGACTCCATTTCGTGTTTACACAAAGTTTAAAAGAAGGTTTTAAAGGAGGCTCTGAACTCTAAAGATGACGAATATTACGATCAAAGTTTAATATAAGCACCTTTCCTTTTTTTTTAGCAGCTCTGTAAACAAACTGCGCCCAGGTTTTTTTTTTTCCTGACCTGGCTCGCTCGGTGGGCCGGTGTTGAAGGAGTGACCGTGATGTCTGGTGTTTTGTTCAGCACTGGCTGGACAGATGTGAGCGCTGCTTGGCAATCTGGCCGAGGTGGAGCTCAGGCTCTGAGCTGATGGACGCTCCTCTGGGGGCAGTTGGGTCTCGGTCAGACACGGAGCTCTCTCTGCTGCTGGTGTGATAAGTGGTTTGAGATGTGTGTTTGTCGTTGGCTTGTAAACAGGAAATGTTGCTTAGCCCGTGGAGCCGAGTCAGGGAGGGGCTCTCTGGAGCCTGGAGCTGAAAGGGTCGAAGCATTTGGACATATTTGTGTGCATTTTTTTTGCTAGTTTATCACGTTTTTCTCTTTCATCTTTCTCCACTAATGTCCCACCCATGAAAAATCTGATGTTTATGTACTCAAGGCTGTCTCATCAAGTTAGTCTAAGAACCTGGAAAATGTCAGAGTTAGGTGTAATAAACAGTTCAGGAAATGTTTGCATCTATGAAAAACCAAATGTGCTAAACATGCAAAGCCAGCCGGAACGCTTGATCTGTAGTGGGGTCAAATGTTGAAACAGGAACTGTACACGCTCGCCACATGTGGGTAGCTGAAAGGCTGTTTCCAATGTAGACCTAATAAGAGATGGATGTTTGGATAGAAAAAGGCCTCATCTTATAGGGCTCACAATCACTCGATTCCTTGTTTGAAACCATTCTTAATCCGGGCAGTTTTTCTCCTCACATTCTTCAGCCTTTTTGATCTTCGTTAAACTTCGACCAGGGAATGCTGCTTATAAATAGCTTGCTCACTCCTTGCTAATAACAAAACAGATGCTGGATGCATGTATTTAAGGCCATCTACCCATGAAATAGGCGGAACACGGCTAAAAAGTGAAATTCTGGCGGTGCGCCCCGTTGATGTTCAATCTGACAAGATTTTGTTTGTTTTTCTGTCCTGAAGCTTTGTCACGGTCTCTTGTGCATTGTTAGAAAAGGCAAGCATCCTCTACAGCGTTATAGAGCCATGCCCGGTGTCCTGACAAGAGGTACTACCAACAAACAAAAAAAAACTTGATAAAGAAATACAAAAATGAAGAGCTATCCCTAAAGTTTTGAAAAATATTTAATGTGGGTATGTGTTATTCAAGTATAATGAATAGCACAAATACGCCTCTTAGTTACAAAATTGTGTTCCCTCAATATCGATTGATTGAGTGAAAAAAATCAAAAGAATTTAAGAAGTCAAAGACTTAAGAATGTTGATGGTTTTACTGTCATTGAGACCCGTGCTGATCTGTAGAAAGCAGGGCCGCTCTGACAGAGGAAGCTATGCAGCTCAGGGCTTTCGGCAGGCACAAACACACACTGATCAGTTTTAATAGCCGTTTTATCGGCCCATGGGGATGGTGCCACATTTTTAACGCTACTTTCACTCTCTTTGTGAAAGTGAAAGAAATGTGAGGCCACCTTGTCTACACCAGAAAGCCTTGACTGTGATACACACACACTCACCAGTGCCGAAACATCTGTTTGCGCACTTCAAAGCTGCAAAAATAATCAGTGAGCGTAATTCTTTGGAGGTTTGTTGTCCCTCGGGCTGCGTGGATCTGAATGAATGATCCCTGTCTGTTGGGTGAAAGTGTTTCTGCTCAACAGCATAACACCGACCAGAAGGAGGGAGCCGGGCTAACAAGACCGTCATAACATTTATATATATATATGTGGCATTAGGGGATTTTTTTAGCTCCTCTTGAAGCCCGCACACCATTGTCTTTCCCAGAATGGACAGGTTAAAGCAACTGGGTGATTATCCTGAAGTGTAGGTGTTTTTCGGGAACAGTTATAGTTATAATACACATTTTCCATTTTCATCTGGAGATTGCAAGGTGTGATTCAGTGGAAAGGTTTTCAGACTCGCAATAAAAGGCTTTCTTCTTTTTTTTTCAAAGTGTGAACATCTACCAGTCTTTCTGTGGCCTAGATTCAGAGTCATCAATTATTACAGCACTGGCGCCTAACGGCAGACATGAAACTTAAAACTAATCTTTAATATTAAACCTTTTGCGTGCATTAGCCACCGTCTCCTCATTTATTAGTTATTTGTTCTGCACTTTGGAAGATTCTCTACTTTTATTCTGTACATCTCTCCAAAGCATCGTTAGGTAAGGCGCATTCACCTCCATTTTCTTGTTGTTTGTGCACAATCGTGCGTGCATTTTGCTTTGATGCCTCCTCTGGCCCTAAAGAACACAGACGAGCAGTCAGGAGGAAAATTGCTTAACCTGCTGTATGTTCACGTCTGCTGTGTGACAGGATGCAGTACGTGTGGTCTGTGGTCGAGGAGGTCTGTCCGTCCCCTCGTGTAAATGCAGCTCTTCAACAGCTTGTGTGTGTGTGTGTGTTGTGTGTGAACCTCCGAAATCTCTATGGTGTTGCTGTTAAATATCTGCTCCTGACTGTGAGAATTTTACTCCATAAGAGGAGTCACCAGTCATTTAATCCACATGTGCGTGCCAGTCAACATGGACTCCCACAAAAACTACGTCAGCATGCGTGACATCAAATTGGAAAATGATAGAGTGATTTTAGTTGGTCATATCCTCTCAAAGCAGGGCTCTTTTGCTAGGATTTATCCCTGATGAGCCATGCTCACTGTTTTGATAACCTAATGTTCAAGCTTTTTTCCCCTAAATACAGCTGTTCTGCACCCTTTAAAGAAATATGTGCCTCCTTACCGGGTAAAACTGGCTGGTCAATACAAGCCGCATTTACCGCTTCACAGCATGTGAGTACCAGGAACAGGGTCCATTCATTTCAGCAGCCTAAAAAGGACAGATTAAATTCATGTGCAACAACATGTAACCTAAGACCTTTGTGTTATTTGCTGTTAGTTGCTAGCATAAAGCACAGCCGAGATAAGAAGCAACCAATCCAATGTTCTAGCCTGGATTTGATTTCTGTGATGGCTCAGTCACATCTGCTTGTAATCCTGGCATGCCTTACTGGAAATTATCTGTGTTCTCCTCCTCCACACAGCACCAGGTGGAGTCCTAGAATAAGAAGATTGTAGCAAACAACTGGCTCAGTGTTTTAAGCCCCCTGTGTGCAGGGGTGGTTTGTACTGTCAGGAACCGGGCCATTCAGATCAACAGGAAAGTATGTGAATGTGGACCAGGTGACTCTCTCTGTTTCTACTTATTTGGTTTCTGGTATGTGTTCTGAATTCCCGAGTCTGTGTGTTCATGCCGCAGCTGATGGGTCATCTGTGATGGCCCCGTGGGCCCGACGCACCAGCCCCACATCCCCGCTCTGTCAGGAGACTCTGCCCCAGGGTCCGGGGACTTTGCCGTATGTAGGACCCTCAGTGGGACAGATGTAAAAATAGCTCATTGAATTTGGACGCCAGAACAGCACAATGAACACTGGCAGCGCCGTCGCTCACAGAGCTGCCGTCTGTGTCACGCTGCGGATGAAGTCAAATATCAGCTTTACAATACCATCCACCCCCCCCCCCACACACAAAAATAACAAAACACATTCACTGTCTTTAGTTGGTAGAGTTGTGTTTTGGGTCCATGCAGAGAAGTGACCCGTGCTGTGTTGTGGGAGAAAAAGGCGTTGTTATGAGGGTTTTGTGTTTTGGTTAGCTAATGAAATGAATGACCGATCTGTTGGCTTGTGACTGTGCTTTGTTCTCACACTGTGAGAGGAGCCAGAGAGGACACGGATTCACATGGCTCCATGCTCATCACTGTCTTTTATTATTCATAAGGTGCTTATTTAGCATCTGATCAATGATCAGATGTTAAATAAGCGTCACATGCACAAAAGTTAAATTAATCCCATTGTGGACTATACAGAGAATGGAGATGAACCCGTCACGTGTGTCCAGCCGCAGGTCTGCGGCACTGTGTGCCAGATGTTTGCCACCAGATACGTGTTAAGTATGTCATAACTGAGAGAACTGGTGGAATGATGGATTATAGTGTCCTCTGCATACTCTGCTAGACTTGTGAAAGCTGAGGCAGGCTGCTCAAATCAGCACCTCCCCGGCTGCAGACGGTGCAGCATCCCATTAGACGCAGCCTGCAATGCAAGGTTATATAAAAAGACACTAATTAGATTCCGAGCACTCAAGAGTAATTCCACATTGAGCTCTCCTTTGTTTCGGGGAGAAGAGGGTTGAAAAAGTTGAGCTATGAAATGACACAGATAAACTGTGTCATCTGAAGCTTTTCAAACCATTTAAATGTTCCTGATCAAACCACACACACACACACCATGTTCTCAATATTTTTGCAGTGTTTGATAGATTTTGACCAAGTCATTTTCTCCCCTGGATACATACTTTTGAGTGAGCCCTGCTCCATCGGGCTTGTTAGGCCCCTGTGGCTCCTAATGAGTGTGTGCCCGATATGATTTTCCCCGGTCGCAATCAAGAAGGTACACACTCCTCTGTAAAAGCTTTCAGGGCAAGCCGGTGTGTATGGACGCCAGGAGAAAGTGCCACCAGGTTGAAAGAAACCTCTGTTCACCTTGAAGAGGGAACCCATTCAAACGTCTGAGGAATGTTCTGCCACAGTGAAAGCGCCCAAAAAGCCCCAGTCGCTCACAAATGGATTATGTTTGCAGCCAAACTGAGCTGTCACACACCTTGGTGATGCAGGAAGCAAACAAGTCCAGCACGAGTTCCTTTGTGGTAGTGGGAGATACCTTTAATAAAACAACATCATAGGCCTCCATTGGTATTCAGGCCTTTGTGGTAGAACGGCCAAACAGAAGCTATTATTGACTCAAGGGTACCTGACAGCTGCTTGGAATTTTCCAAGGAGATATGAAGAATTGTTTTCAGGTGAAGCATAGACTGAACTATTTGATGACAATCTTAGCTAAATATGTGATGGAAATCAAGCAGAGATCAACACCTCATTGGTGATCTAACAACAACAGATCTAACAATCTGGCATGGCGATGGCAGCATCATTCTGTGAGTCAGAAAGACCAAAAAAATACAAGGGAAACTATGAATCAATCAATCAATCAATCAATAAATCAATCAATCAATCAATCAATCAATCAATAACTTTATTTTGGTAACTTGTCCACATTAAACACCAGAAACAACAAAAGAAAAAAAAGAAAAGAACAATAGACAAACCCACAGTTTACCAAAAAAGGAATAGGCCGAAGCAAAGCTTATTCTTGCCTACCCTATTTTTTACCTTACAACCTACCAGGATTTCTTCAAATTCAGATTCAAGTACATAGTACATATATAGATCTACATAACAGCATAAGATTTTATCATTTTACATTTTAAAGTTCTTTTAAAGTTCACCAAGAAAGGACATAACTTAAATTCATCATTCAATTCATTCCACAGGTTCACACCAATAACTGAAACACATCTAGACTTTATCTGACTTTTCTCTTTTGCACATTCAAATATAAACAAACCTCGCAAATTATATTTATTTTCTCTTAACTTAAATAATTTCTGAATACCAGAAGGAAGACTTTTATTCAATGCTTTATACATTATTTCCAGTATTTTTGTATAAACAATATCTTTAAATTTTAATATTTTACTTTGAATAAAGAGTTTATCAGTTGGTTCAAGGTATCCCACCTATGAAAATCCAGTAATCTATTCAAAGAGCATGTAAGATAAATGTTGGTAGCTTTAAACTTTCTGTGGGCAGTGTATGTATTTACATATGTTTATGTAAAGTGGTGTTTTAAATTGTGTGGTTCCTGTGGAAATAAACTGAGCACATCTGTGAGCTGGTTAGCTGGACAAACTTTCTCCTAACACTTTGCTTGTTACCTAATCATAGACTTTACCCTTACAGATCACAATAATGTTCAAGCTTAACCCAAACAAGCTGTGAAAACAGGGATTAGTCTCTTAGGGCTGGAAAAGATGCTTAATTAGGAATAGAATCTGATATCTTAATGTTCTCTCGGGGAGAATGAGGCTGTTTCTAATCAGCGTCCCTTCCACAACCCTCGGGTTTGAATAATGAACCTCTGCCATGGATCATTTTGAGCTTGTGTTCTCACTGCTCATTCGGCGTGTTTGCTCTTTGTTCTTCACCACGTGAAAGCACTGCTGTCTCTCTTTCGAATAAATCTCGTCCGGAAGAGACAGAATTGATTTTGTGACGGCGCTTTGATCTCCCTCTCTCATTTTCTTTGCAGCTTGAAAGCTTTAGTTTCGACGGGAGGCAAAAATGTCCAGGCAGCCTGCGACTGGTGAGCACAGCAGACACACTCGCACTCATATTCTCGCTCATGCTAGTTAATGCTGAACAGGAGATCAAACGCAACTTTGAATGGTGGACATCTTTTGACCCGACCGCTCGTTCGACATCACTGCCCTCTGCTGGACAACAGCAGCTCTGCTTGTTTCTAATCTGCCGTCACTTCCTTCTCTTCCCTGTGGTCACCTCAGGCTCTTCTCCCACTTGGATGACCCTTTCTTGGACGACCCCCTGCCCAGAGAGTATGTGTTATACCTCCGTCCCAGCGGGCCGCTGCTCCAGCAGCTCACACACTTCTGGAAGCAGTCCCGCCTTTCCTGTGGCAAGAACAAGGCACACAACATCTTCCCCCACATCACGCTCTGCCAGTTCTTCATGGCAAGTTTCACCCCTTGATGTTTATCTATTCTGCTCACATGCATCACATATTGATAGTTCAAACAAAGTCCGATCTCAGTTAAGATCTCTGTAATGCGGTAAAACTCATGAGGTGAATGACCAAATAAAGTCAATGATCTGCTCCTCTTTAGCATGCGCAAAGGTTCCCCCACATTTTACGTGTAAAGGTGATCACTTTTTGTCGTCCCCACTTTACTCAGTGTGCAGATGCGAAGGTGGAGGCTCTGTCTGACAGCCTCCAGACCACAATGGCCAAATGGAAGGGTCACATACCCATGCCTCTCCCTCTGGAGCTCTACACATCCTCCACCTTCATTGGGCTCTTTGTGGAGGAGCAGATGGCAGAGGTTCTGAAGAGTTTTGCTGCCGATTTTGCTACTGAGGCCACATCCAAAGCAGGTTGGATTCTCCTTCTTTCTCAAGATTTCAGATGCGAAGATTGGATTTTGTGTTCTAGTTAACTTTGCTCAGATATTTGACCCTGTGCTTCTTCTTTTCTTCCACCCAGATGTTCACGTTGAGCCTCATAAGAAGCAGCTTCATGTCACTTTGGCATACCACTTTCAAGCCAGTCATCTTCCAGCTTTGGAGAAGTTGGCCAAAAATGTGGATGCGTCAGCAGGCTGTGATTGGCTGGCCGTGCTTTTGTCCAGGGATATCCGTTTTGCTAATCACGAGGTAAGAAATAAGCAGCAAGAAATTCCCATCACTTTTCCTACTCAGGAACATTAAAATGACCCCCCCCCCCGCTTCCTTCCACAGACGCTGCAAGTCTTGTACCCGTATGTGCCTCAGAATGACGATGAGCTGGAGTTGGTGCAGGGAGACTTCATCTTCATGTCTCCGGTGGAGCAGACCACTGCCAGTGAAGGGTGGCTGTATGGCACCTCTCTGGGCTCGGGTCTGTCCGGCCTGCTGCCTGAGAACTACGTTAGCCGTGCTGATGAGTCTGACACCTGGGTTGTCCACGGGTGAGGGAGGGAGAGCGCCGCTTGAGACTAACGCTCTTAATCGCTGTGGAAAAACTGAATTGCATGGGTGGATAAACGCGTGTGGGTCTGCGTTTGTTTGATTTCCAGGTCTCACTCTTTTCTCAACTGTGCCTCTCCATCTACCTCCGGTAGCACCGTGGGTGGGTTATTATTCGACGGACAGCTAAATGACAGTCTACTGGACAGTTTTATGGATCCTTCCAGCCTTCCTGGCCTCTGTCCTCCTATGCAGGTGAATTACGTCCCAACCGACAGCATTATCGTGGATTTCAGGAGAAAGGAGCTGCTTAAGATGTCTTTAATACTTCAGGGTTTAAAATGCATCTCAATTTTAGGTGTCAAGGCCAAGTGGTCAGCCCTCCTTATCCAAGATGAGAATGTTTGTGTGTCGCCACGGCGAGAGGATGGATGTGGTGTTTGGCAAACACTGGGTCACTCAGTGCTTTGATTCTAAAGGTTGGCACACAGAGGAGATTACACCACAGTGAAATGGTCTAACATTAGACTCTTTTTACTAAATTAGAACCGTCCTTTGAAAGATTCTCCCTCGTTCTGTGTAGGCCGATACATTCGCTCTAATCTCAACATGCCGTCCAGTTTACCAGCCAGAAGCGGAGGTCAACGGGACTACGATAAGGACTGTCCTATTACTGTGTTTGGCTCCACACAAGCCCGCCTTGTGGGTCAGTGTAATAACAATAATCTGTGCATGTTGTTTACCAGTGCAGAGTTATTTCCCAAAAGATAATGAAGGTTTCATAAAAATCTGGCTCCTCTCAGGTGAAGCCCTGTTGGAAAGCAGCACGACATTAGACTTTGTTTACTGCTCTCCTTCTCTTCGCTGCGTCCAGACTGCCCATAACATTCTGCAGGGTAAGGCCCCACTTTCACTCACCTCATTAATATTCTGACCAAGGTTAACATCGAGTTTCGTATCCCCTTCAGCTGGGATGGTCATTTCGAATCGTTACTAGTGTCTGATAATGAAAAGACTTCTTCTGAAATTTCCATTTTGCCCTCGAGGTCATTGGGATTTGTCTATTAAGCCCGTGAGAAGAAAATCTCAGCAGTACCAAGAGACCTCATTAGGAAGCAATATTGATTAAAGTTTCCAGGAGATCTATCATCTTTTCCCATCTCCATACTTTTTTTTTTGGGTCAAAGCTCAAGTCCTAAAATTAGAATTAGTTTGGGCATAAGGGGATGACAAAATGACCTTAGTAAACCAACAAACTACCAGCTCAACAGAACATGTTAAAGTAGCCATACACATGTTTTGGCTTTGACAGCGCGTGCCTGTGCTTTCTGTAGGTCTTCAGCAGGAAGGAAAGACAAAAATCCGGGTGGAGCCTGGTTTGTTTGAATGGACCAAATGGGTTTCAGGCACATGTTTACCCACCTGGATCCCCCCGGCTGAGCTGGCTGCCGCTAACCTAAGCGTGGACACAACATACAGGTACCCAGAAACCATGATGCAGCTGCATCTGTGATAATGTGGTGTAATGCTTTCTAATACAGTTATCTATTTGTCCCCAGACCTCATATTCCCATTAGTAAGTTGGCAGTTTCGGAGTCCTATGACACCTACATCAGCAGGAGCTTCCAAGTGACCCGAGAGATTCTGACAGAGTGCAAAAGTCTGGGTAAAATATAGTTATGTACATGTAATACTCAGGAGTTGGGGTTTTGGATTAATACCTAAATAGCAAAACGTGTTCAGCAGGAGGGTTCTGGGTTTGAGTCCCTGGGGAACCACTTTTCTGTGTGGAGTTTGCATGTTCCCCTGTGTCTGCGTGGGTTCTCTCTGGGTTCTCCAGCTTCCTCCCACCGTCCAAAAACCTGCATGTTAGGTTGATTGGACATTCCAAATTGCCCTTAGCAGTGAGTTTGAGTGTGATCGGTTGTTCGTCCTTGTGTGTCTCTGTGGGGCCCTGCGATGGACTGGCGGACCGTCCAGGGTGTACCCCACCTTCTTCAACAAACCTGAGAACTACTGAGTCCGTCCAGTAAAATAAGGGGAATGTGTCTTTAAGCTCTGTGCCTCTCTCACACAGGAAACACGGTCTTGATTGTGGCCCATGCTTCCTCCCTAGAGGCCTGCACTCGCCAGATACAAGGCCTCACCCCCCAAAACTCCAAGGACTTTGTCCAAGTTGTCCGCAAGGTCGGTTTTCTGGCTAAGCTCCGGCGCTCTTTTAAATTTCTTTGATATAGTTTCCAGCTCCTGTTTATACTTGTGTGAGAACAAGCACATTTTTTGGTCTTTTTCAGATTCCCTACCTGGGATTTTGTGCTTGTGAGGAAATGGGAGACACAGGGGTGTGGCAGCTGGTTGACCCACCCATCTTGCCTCTGACACATGGACCTAATCACAGCTTCAACTGGAGGGAAATGCTCATGCATGACTGAAAGATATGATGTTTGGCCCTCTGTATTTTCTTGTCGGCCTGAATTGCTGAAAAAAATATTTATTTCTTCCTACATTGTTAGAATTCCACTCCAATGACCAAAAGAACTGAGACAAAAACAGTGACTTCCATCAGAGACATGTTAAAGGAAAAGAAAGGTCCTTAAATGGAGGCAAATATAATCAGATGCACTGCTCAGGAAGAGAAAATACAACCTGTAGTGATCCCAGCAAAAATTAGCTTTGTCGCCTGTCTCTTAGTGTTATACTTCTGTGACCAGAATGTGGAGATGCTACAAAAAATATGGATATATCTCGAGGGTTGTGATGAATCAGGTTTTAAGCTATGACAAGCTCTGTCTGTGACCCCTCCTCAGGCCCGAGGGCTGGTGGTGAACTTTTGAGCTCTGCTGCCTTCTCACACACTGTGACATGAATTCGTTGGGACAGACTTGTATCACAAAAAAAATATTTTTCCATGTGTCCAAAATTATTTAACTTGTAGCGACGAGCCCCTTGTGAAAAGCACAAACAGAAAGGTTGACAATCAGACAGGGGAGCACTGATCCTCATTGTTTCTCATTGTGCTGAGGTGGGTAGTTTATTTGACCTGTTTTAGTCCTGTAAATGTCATATCATTTCCTACTACCTTGAAAATTATGTGCCCACGTGAATATTTTACCCAATGTTGTCCACAGTATTTATTTTGAGGCAACCAAGTCAGTATGGTAAAATGGAATTAATATAATGACACAAAATTATGTTGCATTAATATCCTGGTGCCTCGACTAAAATTCTTGCTTGTTTATCATAGCCCTGAAACTCTGTAATCCTCATAACCAGAATGCTTTTCAAATTCTTGGTGCAATGAGTTTTTTTTTATTATTTTTTTTTTTTTGGTTACATCAGATGATTTAAGTGCTCACTGTGTGTACCATTTATTTGCTATATGAAATCTGTTGATACCATACAAATGAATAAAGCAACATTTTGGAGCTATTAAAACCTAAACATTTCAGCCTGTTGTGTGTTCTCTAAAAGCATCACACTGTTCTTCATGCAAGTGACAGGTGAGATGGGAAGTCTACTATTTCATAAAAATTTAAACCCACAGTGAATTTGACGGCAGCAGGCCCAGGAAACAGTTGGACTGGTGGCAACAAAAGGCTAAAATAAAAGGCTAAAAAGTCAGTGGCAATAAAGAGAAACAGCTGGATGTACATTTTTAAACTGAATATGCTAATTTGGAGAAACATGGCTTGAAATAAAAATAACTCCATTAAGGGGCGTAGCAGTAGCAAACTGTAAAAAAAAACTTTGTTTATATAATAGTTTTCAGACTTTTAAAATATCAGGTGCTGGTGATCTATGAGACTCCAGAACTGCTGCATTAAAAAAACAAAAGATTCATGGAATGGAAACTTGTCCAAATTGAGAGGGAAAAAAAAACAGACCAGATGCTCCAGGGGCCTGCCAGTAGTCCAAACTGTCCTCAAAATGTGGATGTTTGGATATTTTGGATACTTTTGTATAACAAAATACAAAATCCGACACTGTAGTTAAGACACCCGACCAGCATATAGAATGAATCATAACACAAGAGCAACCAGGTATAGGAGCTGGTGTTGTCATTAGATGATGTGATGGCATTGCTCAGCTGTTCATGTTTAGCTCTAATTAGGATACCGACTTTACGTGAGTTTGTGTTCATTTTTACACGCTTGCAGACTTTGGACGGCAGGATTCTCTATAATAATCATCATTAGTCCGTGGGCCAGAATCTGTACGACGTCTCCTTAAGCAATTCCGTTTGAACTTTTAGGGGGCAACTTTCTTTCACTTGGATAAGTTGCTAGAGACTACAGTGATCTTAAAACGCCAATGTTCCCACCCTTTCACTTGCACATTAATAAGTTATAGTCGATTAAAAATATAATTTTTCGCCGTAATCTAAGAAATCGCGAGATCCGAGTTTTGCTTATCAGCCAATCAGATGGCTGAATCTCAGCGCGAGAGCTCGGTTATTTAAATATGGCAGCGCCCGTGAAATGTTTTTTGCACTTGTTTCAATACGAAGAACGTCCAATTATTTCATTTTCTGGTGCCAGTTGGCGGCGATTTATTGAAAGTTGCAATTCCTGGATAGACCTGGGTGGCAGGGAGAAAGAAATAGCCGAAACGTTTTCTCAGTACACAGTTGAGTCGCCGGGACCCGCTGAGCTGGGTACCATAGGAAGTGCTACTCGAAGTACACGGACAAAACAAAAATTGGGAGAGCAAGTAAACGTGTTGTACGCGAGCAAACCCAAAGCAATCTTTGCTGTCATCGTGAAAGAAGCTGATACCAGACTTCTACTTCATGCAAAGCATGCTTATTTGGAATATAAAGATATTGCCATCTTGAGCCCAGACACTGATGTCATGGTCTTGGCTTTGGGTTGTGTGCATTGTTTTGAGAGTACTATCTATTTTAAGACAGGGACTGGCAACAAAACTCGTATTGTTAATATTTCTCATCTAGCAAGTCTTCATGGTCCAAGGAAAGGTCTAGCTTTTGTTGGTCTTCATGCTTTTACTGGATGTGACATGTTAAGTGCCTTTAAAGGGAAAGGAAAAGTTAAAGCCTTAAGGCTGATGCTTGAATCAGAGCCAGCTGTTAATTGCTTTCAAATTCTTGGGAAAAACTGGGATGTTGATGATAAATTGTTCATTCAGCTTGAAGAATTTGTCTGTCACTTTTATGGACAGAAAAACTGGGTTAATGATGCCAGGTTTAAAATTTTATCTTCTCTGTAAATCAGATCAATCTTTTCCACCAAATGAGGATTGTCTTTGACAACATTCTAAGCCAACTCCATACCAGCTAGCAATTTATAGAAGGTGTTTGGACCAGTTTATAAACGCCCCTTACCCAGAAGGTCATGGCTGGTCCTTTGAAGATGGAGTGCTCTCTTATTGTTGGATGGTAAATCCCACAGCTCCATCTGATGTCACCATGGACATGTCTTGCAAGTGCAAGACAAATGCATGTGCTACACAAATCTGTCCATGCAAAAGGGGCCATTTGCTGTGTAGTGACCTATGCCAATGTGTCAACTGTGCAAACTGTCCTGCTATGATTGAAAATGAGAACGATGTGGAAGGGATATACTCAAATGATAATGAGGACTTGGATGACTCAGATGATGAGTTATGATGTTTTTCATATATGTTGTAAGTTTTTGATGAAAATATAACAGATATAAATATGAGAGGTCTGGATTTAAATAATATGATGTAAATATGATATGTTTGGATTTAAATAGTATGATGTCGCGAGGAAAGGTTAAGATAGAAATAATATAACTGTAAATATGAGAGGTTCAGATTTTTACTTTGGACATAAATATGGATCCTTAGTTTTTATTGACAGTGAAAATTATATATTATTCAATTTTTTATACCAAGGTTTACTTGTGATAGTAGTTGTTTTTCTCTCATTAAGTTAATAAATGCAATATGATGGAAAGTGAAGTGTCAGTTTTTCAATAATTAAATTAGTAAGAAATTATTTGGACCAAAAACAAGGGTTTTGCATATTAAATTATTGTTTTTTGTCTTGCTATGGCTGTATAAAGTGGAAAATATGTAGTATTCAGGTTCAGGGGCCCTCTGGCAGCGAAAACAGAAACTAAAGGTCTAAATTGCATTTCCATGTTGATTCCATCAGTATTTGCATAAAAAAACTTTTCTAATGATCAACCTTAATGATTTAAAAGTATTTTTGGTAAAGATCACTTGGTTAAAACCGAAAATATGGACATTTTCTTAGTTTTAGCCACCTATAGGCCAGATGTGGAACTACCGAAATTTTAATTGGCCGTAATTAATTAATGTGCAAGTGAAAACGCGGGAACATTGGCTTTTTGAGATCACTGAAGTCCAAGGTATCTAACTAAACTGGAAGAAAGTTGCCCCCAAAAAGTTCAAACGGAAAGTCATCGTACAGATTCTGGCCCACGGACTACATGGTACATTCATCTTTTGTCATGTTAATCATTTGGTTTAGTTTAATACAAAGTAAGATTTACTAATGATATTACAGCATCAGCGGTGATATAATGTACATTTTGGACTGAGGTAAAACAATCTCTAGCATTTCAAAACCTATGAATAGTCTAGCTAAGCTATCCAAAAGCTATTCTGCTAGCATTTTTCCTTATTCTTGTCTGGTTTGACATATTCATTTGCTGATACGTTTTATAGTCAATTGCTATACACGCATATACATAATCAAACATTTAAAAATATTTCTTGGTCGGCAACGATATGCTACTAAACGTTCATTTGTATAGTTCATGCAAAAGGGACAAAACACCTGTAACTTTAATGGCTGACCGTTAGCTTGCTGCTGTTAGCATGCTACCTTTTCTTACAATTAACTTAAAGTTTAGCAATACAATGTAGGGATTCAGGAAGTATAATACTACATTCTTTAACTAAACATATATTTAGTTTTAGCCTGGAGGTAAAACACTAACTTTACCTGGTCTGTGTTTGTTGTTTAGTCCCACATTTAGTGATTGTTGTGAATTTTATGTTAACTGAAGACATGTTTGCATGCTTTAAGTTTAGTATAAAACATAAAAGATAAAATAGTGACACCCAGACTTTCGATCCAGGACACATTTTTAGTGATTGTTGAAACAAAAGGCTCAGGAATCATATATACAGGGGATTAAAGTGTTTTGTGATTAAACAGATTTAAAAAATGTTTCAAGAGATAAATCTTGGAATCTCATGGATCAGAAATCTAAAGTTAAAAGATGGTATTTCATACCACAGGTGTACAGTTACTATATCAGACTCAGGAGATTCAACTAGATAGTTTAGATTCCTTCATCTTCTGTCAGCAAGAGTTTCTAATCTGAGTTTTCATCACTCATCATGCACACTTTTACATGGACCGGCTTGACAAATTTAGAGGTGAGAGAGAAGCACTAGATGGTGCTGTTGATCAGCTCCGGTAGCAACCATGTAGTTTTCTTCCAACAAGCACTCTGAGACTGTGACTCAGTTTAAATTCGCTAAATTTCCTTATGTCCTGCCTTCTGTCCTTTCAGTCTAAGGCGTAATGCATAGCTTTCAAATTAAACAAATTTTGCATGCTAATTTAACATTTTAAGCCAGAGCAGATTTTTTTTAGAAGTCATTCCACCAGTGGCAAATTAGTTGACTTCAGAAATTAGATTTGATAAAGTATGGAAAATGAGTTTGCCTAGTCCTTATGTAATCAGGCTCGTTCTTCACTGTTTTTTTATATATATTTCCCTGTAGAGCTCAGAGGGCAGTGGCAGAGCTGCCCAACATCCCTGCAGGTAGCAGGGAGGTGTTAAGCCCTTCTCAACATTCATATGTGGACGGCATATTACAAAACAGTCTAAAAATGAAAGGGGCACATTTATTCTTGTCTATGTTGATGAAGGCTCCCAAATTCTCATTTATAAATTCTAGTGTTGTTGTTGACTTACAATTTCCTATATTCACAAAGGTAGTTGATCTAAATTTTAGCTGAAAAAAACAAATCTGAATTAAAAAGGGTTTTATTTATATTTTTCAGTGTTTGAAATTAAACAGCTAGCTCTAAACCTGTGATTTGGATCTCAGTGTCAAACTTTAAAAAGTGATGAATAAGAAGTGCACTTTCTGTGCATATGCAGATTTTTTATGACCTGAAGCTTCAGTCTGAAATAACAGCTATTTTTCCACCCACATGCAGATTTACCCAACTAATAAAATCTCATGTTTCTTGATGCACGTTAGGAAGTAATTTTGTAGTAATAATTTGAATAATTAGATAATTATATAATAATAATTAGATCTGGTTGATTAGAGATTATAACATTATTCTCTAAATTATTCTCTAAAATTTTTTTGCCAGATAATTTGAGTGCTGAGTTTATTAGATAATGAGTTACTGCCTTATAAGTAAATAATTAAACTTTATCGTGAACAAGATTGAAATATTTTAATAGGTTGTGGATACTGAGTACAACTTGCAGACCATTTTCTCTCCCGACTATTATAAAATAATTTTTGGACCCCAGGCCATTGTGTCCAGTGTCTCTTGGCCATATCTGGTAACAGATTCCTGCCTCCCATTTTGGGTTGTCAGACACGTTGTTGTACACCCATGGCAGTCTGTAAATAAGACCTATCTAAAGTGGGTGTCATTTTTGTCTCCCAGACTCTCTACTGGCAATGTCAGCCAGGACACAAAAACGGAACAGTCAGTTCAAGTTTTAAGTCTGGCTTTCCTCCCTGGGGTCCCACATCTACTGAAAGGGAAAAAAGAAAAAAACAACCCATATTGTAATTTAACAATAATACAGAAGGTATGACGCAGACGATGTAATTAAGGGACGGCTTCTAATCAGGTGACTTCTGTTTGATGGGACCGGCTTGTGCTTACTTCAAGGAGATGCAGTCATGTGTCTAATGTGCATTTTTCCCTGATTTCGGGACAGAGCTGGAGTATTTGATGTGAGAAGATAATGTTAGGTGGAGAAGTGGAACTGCCCTAATACGTTGAGCTGCATAACTTATCACTATGTCAGTAAATGAAGCTATTTTGTCCAATTTTGGTTCAAATAGAAAACAAAAAAGAGCCTAATTTACTGTTGAGCTGCCTCACTTGTCTGCTAAGAAACAGCAACTAGTTTTTAAAAACATGCCATGGAGGAATATATCAAGGACATGAAAAGGGAAAATCAAGGTATTCTTGTGGTTTAAAAAAAAAAGTTGAAGTGCAAGAGAAAAAAACGGAGTTGCTAAATAGTCTGAATCATATTTATCTTAAGTAGCTCTGTAAGGTGAAGATGGATTAAAAAAGATATTTTGATATAAATTAAATATGAATAATTGTAATGTACATGAGGAGTTTATAATTCCACATTTACATTTGTCCCGTCAGCAATGGGATTTGTAGCTCTGATCAGTCATAAGGCTGAACACAGCTGTTGCAAGTTAGAGAGGCTTATTTTCAAAGCTTAAGTGCCTTCTGAGTGTGAGCACAAGGACACGTGAAGTACCAGGTTGTCAGGTACATAGACAGAGGCGGCATTTCTCCTGAATTCAGCTGGGTTGTGCATTATTATCAGTTGAAAGGGCTTTCCTAAAGAGGAAGAGACAGGCTTTAGATGGGCTTTGATTTCCACAAAAATGTATTGAAGTGAGAGTTGGCACGACATGTTTGAGTGCAGCATTTGCCAAAGGAAGGCAGAGATTGATCCTTGCAAACCCGCCCTCATGATTTTTTCAGCCTGCATCAAATTGAAAATGTGTCCACAAAACTTTTCATTTTCACTTTTTTTTAGTTAGGATGAATTAATTTTTCCATTCACTCTAAGGAAAGCCAAGCTCGGATCATTACATAAATCCTGCATAACACAAAAGCAAACACTAAGACCGCTAGTGCCTCTTTCCTCTCTTGCAGTGTATCTAATGCTGGTTTGAAGATTTAAAAAAAATTCGATTGAGGGTCTGGTTTAGGGTTCGTCAGGCGACGGACGCTTTTCGCTCTGCTCGGTGTGGATCAATAACATTCTACGCTGTTGCTCCACAGGTTTGTTGTCCAGGAGTTTTTCTTTAAGTTATGCAATCACTTAGACTGAAGTTCTGCACTGTGCTTAAAAGTGTTCACAGGAAAACAGCAACTTCTGAATCCCTCTCTGTTATGTCTTTGAGCTGTTCTGGAGAGCGGGAGGGGTGGTGCAGGGAGGAGGGGGTAGGTGGAGTAAGGTTGGAGTCCCACACAAGGGGAACCGCTGGCAAAGGAGCCGTCTCGCACTGTGCTCCTGTGAGCTCACTGCGCCTCTCTGCGTTGTGCGGGACTCTGCATGCACCTGTGTGTCTCTCAGCTCTCTCACTGGCTTCTCTCAGTCCCACTGATTGTTTACCAGTGTTGTCATGTTAGTGGTTGTGAGGCAGTGAGCAGGAGTGGAACGGAGCCGGACCTCGCAAACTCACAGTAAGAGAAACTCAGAGCAAAGGAACTGTGTTTGGAGAGTTTTTTCCTCCATCTTGAGGCGCAACAATCATGAGGAACAAACTTGTGTTGTTGGAGGAGAGGACTGACAGACAGTCAGCAGGCAGGCTTGAAGGGAGAAGGGTGAGTTACTCCCAAACAGCTCCACTTACTGCTGGTTGTTTGCCTTTTGTCCTGATCTTTGTAAAAGTTTTTACCAACATGCAGAACATTTGTTTCGGCTTCAGTGAGCCGTAAAGGACTGTAGCTCTGAGGCACTTTCTTTCTTTTCTTCAGCTGTGTTTCAGCTCTTGGTGAGCATGTTTGTGTGGGTGTGTGTGTATGCACAGGCATGTGTGTTGTCTTTATGATGGGTGGCGCTGTGGAAGTGTGTGGTTCATCTGTGGAGTCGACTCAGAAGCCCTGCTTCTCTCGGGGTACGTCTTGCTCTGTCTTGATCATTTGTTCCGACATCTCACGTGTCCAGGAATAAACACACTCTTTCACAGATAGACGCACACTCACAGCCGCACACAGGAAGCACTGAGACACTTTGATGTCTTTACTACAAATCAGATTTGTTTGATCTAGCTTAAATGGCATAACCAATGATTGGCAAGAAAACTAAAGATGTTTAACTTTTTTTGTGCCCCTTCATTTGTGGCTTAAATGTAGAAGCCATTCAATGTGATTTCTTTAAAACTGTTGCTATGAACTGTTTTTCTGTGGTTGGAGCTGCCATCCTGTGTGAGTATGACCAGGACCCCAAAGGACACAATGTACAGTCATGTGAAAAAGAAAGTGCACATTTTTCTTCGAAAGAACCTTCTCATCAAGCGCCAATAAAAGATTATCTGTTTTTTTACTATATCCTAAAATTAAGTGATAACATCCTCAGATGAACACACGGCACACAAGATAACCATTTTTTAATTTTTTTACTGCGTTGCTCCAGTTGCTTGCAGTGACTGGTTCACATCCAGCTCTCCTGAATTCCCACCACAGCACCTCAGGTCCCTGGTCTGGTCCAGCTGACCAAACATCTCCAGAATACATCGTCCTAGGAGCTCTGCACTTACTACAGATTGATCTTTTTAAAACCAAACCTTTCTGTAGGAGAGCAGAGGCTTTCCCCTGACCTTGCCGAACACACCCTACTCGTTCAGCCTTGCTGAAGTGTGCTGCCATGAATGGACGTCAGAGATGGAGCCTTTGAGCTTCTTACTCTAGGGAACTCTGGCAGCTGTCACTTGTGGTTGATATTTGTCGCTAGAGATGGATGGACATGTAATCAGAAATGGCTTTATAACCCTCCATAGCTAAACGGGAAGCCACAGTCGCCTCTCTAAGATCATTGTCTGTCCTGACATTTCGTAACTCACATCTGCTCCAGTCCAGCAAACCTTTTCCGTGTGGTGCGCCTGCGTTGGGCTGCATGTGACGCAGGCTGTGGACAGACTTCTGGAGCTGACAGTGGCCGCAGTAACTGCAGAACTAGTGTTACAACTTGTGCAGAGATAATTTCAAACAGCCTTCACCAGTCAGCGCTGGCCGATTAATTGGATGCTGACAGACACGAGCAGAGTTAATCATTCGCGAACTGAGTGAGCTGTTGTGTGTTTGTGTGTACGTGCTTCTTCAAAAGCGAGATTCCGGCGAAGATCTTTGAACATTCTGATTAAAGTCGATCCAGGGATGACTTCCAACCCAGATTTAGTGCTAAAAGACATGCACGATACATCTCAGGTCAGTAAGCTGGTCGAAAAAAAAGGAGTGCTGTGTTTTTACCATCTAACTGGGATTAGAGATTGCACTTAATGCAATAAAAGCTAAACTTATGCTCAATTATTTTTAATGAGCGGTCACAGATTTTGACAAAGACCCGAGGCTCTTAGCAGCAGAGCGACGACAGATGTAGTCTGTTTGATCTGCTCAACGATGCTGCTTGTCAAAGGGAAAACTCCTAATGTGTTGGA
Source organism: Menidia beryllina (assembly GCA_013363375.1). Taxonomy (NCBI): domain Eukaryota; kingdom Metazoa; phylum Chordata; class Actinopteri; order Atheriniformes; family Atherinopsidae; genus Menidia; species Menidia beryllina. The sequence goes on from JABUIW010000024.1 coordinate 5,365,707, forward strand.
CACTGTGGCGTGGTTGTTGCCACTGCTGCCTCAGAGCGCCGGAGCTCCTGCTTCAGGTGGAAGCTGAGCTCTTTGTGTGGAGTTTGCACGAGTGGGTTCTGTCTGGGTTCACCATCTCCCTTCCACAGTACAAAAAAAATCCTGTAGGGTTAGTGGCTGCCTCTGAATGGCCCATAGTCGCGAGTGTGCGTCTGCTGTTGGCCCTGTGATGGCTGGTGACTTGTGCAGGATGTGCACTGCTTCTCTCCTGATGGCTGCTGGAATGGACCCCAGCCCCCTCCTGACCCTGAACTGCACAAAGCAGGTACAGAGAATGGATGGATGGCTAGGCTGTGCCAGTAAACAGTTGCTTTTTTCCTTTCTTTACACACCCAGCAGAGAAGGAGCAGCAGTATTTCATTTGGGCCCATTTCCAGCTGGGTGTAGAACAAAAAAACATTTGGAAAATTACAATAAACTAATAGCGACATGGTCAAAATTAGCCAAGATCAGTGGTTGAGATTATAGCATTTACTTGACCACATTTATGGTTCTGTGCTGATAAATATATGGTATTATCATTGTAAGATCTGCCCTTTTGTCGGTTCAAACCTGTTACAGTACATACCCACACAGACGTGACAGGCTAAGAATACAAAGCAAGATGTTCAGTCTTTCACATACTTTACATGCACTGTCAGTACAGCGTAAAAAGTCTCACTCCGTCTTCTAAATCCAGACAATAAACTTATATTGATGATAGTTCTAAGAGCCTCTGAGCATCAGTTCGACAGCACGTACAGTTTAACAAAGCAAAGTTTCGAGTGGAAAAATATATTAAGACTGGCTGAACTTGTTTGTTTCTGTTATTTTGTTTGAAATCGACATGCTGTCCCAGGATATCCTGCAGGAAAAACAGATTAAAATAGCTCTCCTATTCTATTTTTTCTAAGGTCTCTCCAATGGTCACTGCTCTTAGAAATCCTTACCAACCTCTAACACCTCTCTCTCTGTCTCTGTCTCTCATACATAAATAGATAGATATATCTACATATATGTGTGTATATTTAAAGTAAGCGCAGTAATACAATTCCTTTAACAGAATCACTGAACAATTCAGCATATACAGAAAGATGGTGGGGGTTGTTTGGAAGAGAAAGGTATGTTTCTGACTCCGCATGCTTCACATTCTTAGCTGCTGACCTCTATGGAAAATAACAACAGCCGGGCTTGAAGGTCACACTGCCAGAGTTAGTTGCTGGGACTGACTTGTTTCTGGTACCACACTTGATGTTTGTAATCCAAGTGTTGTTCCGTAATTCTAAATGGTGTGAAGGAACTTGCCGATGCATTGTCACCTCAGGCCTCGTTTGTTATTTTGTACTTGTAAAAGGGCTAAAGTTACCTGGCCTACATCACAGTGTGTCTGAGCTGTTTGATAGAGATGTGTCTTAAATGCAGGCAAGGCTGAAGCATTTATTAGAAACAATTAGACTCTGTTGTGGCACGGCAGAAGGGAAAGCTGGCAATCAAATTCATTGAGTAAGGTCTCCATCAAAGGCCAAAGTTAAGCTCATGCGGCAGGTGAAAGGATGTGATGGAAAACCTGTTTCCCCGCTGTAAGTGCCGTGTGGCTTTGGGCTGAAAAGACGGCCTCAGTGCAGTGATCACAGACCATTTCACTAAACGATTTAGAGTAATCCCTGAGCAAACCAAAGCGGCATTAGTGACAGTGAAAACCCCTGCTTGGCTGATTGCATATAAAGGAAATAACTCTTAATAAAAATAAACAGGCTCTTTTCAGTGAGGGAAGCGTGAGATGAAGCTCAGCCTGAGTACACACCCTCTCTTCTTTTGGATACTTGTGACCTCATGTTTGCATTTGCAGAATTGCATATTGATGCCAAGTTCTGCATTTTTGCCAGAAGCAGTGTTACTTTGTTGTTGCCACAGAGGGACTGAGCAGCACAAGGCGAGCAGATTTGTGAAGTGATCAGGGCTTTTCTTGTCTTTTCAGTCAATATTTGTGTTGTTTATGGCGATGCTTTTTACTGTGTTGGACAGCTTTCTCAGTGCCCTTTTCCTGACCTTTTCCTGCTCCTGTAGTGTCTCCACACGTAGTTTTATGTGAAGTCTTCCAAAAGAAATTACTGGTAAAGATAAATAGAAATTTTGCTGTGGCAATTTATAAAGGATAGAAAAGCACCCCCCCCCCTTTAGGACAGCCCCTTGTAAAAAGAAAAACTCTAATAAAGCGTCTCCTGGTACGCCTGCCAGACCACACGTTTGCTGTCGGCTGTGAAATATTACCCCTATGCTTCCCCTTTTCTCTCCTCACTCTACCCTTTTGACCCCTCCTCGTATCTTTTTCTTTTTCCCTGTTCCCTTTATCTTCTGCCTTTCTCTTCCTTTTCTGCCAGACCAGCGAGGTTCCTGTTTGCTTCTGTCAACAGGTTGTTTAGCAGCTCAAACGTAGTCAGATTCCTGCATATGTTTGATTTGATATGAACTTTCACCCTGTTTACAGCTGGGTTTGAACTTGAAAGATAAGTTTTAAATAACACAAAGACTAGCTGATCAATACCTGAGCCGAAGTAAAAGAAATCTGGGAAAAACAAAAGGTCTGAAGGAATGAATATGAGATGCACTGTAAAAGAAAAACTCTCTGGTCTCTACAGTGTGACACAACTGTCTCTCTCTCTCTGAGGCTTTGTTACAGGATTCGGTTTGGCCAAACCTGCATGATGAGCTATAACGTCGTCCTTTTTTTATGGATATCTTCACTGATCTGGGTCCTGCTTCAGTGAAATTACTGTTTTTTGGTCGGCTCAAATTTTTCTCACTGTTAGTTTGTGATGTTGCGTGACGTGAAGCAGTATTTCTGTATTACTGTATTTCTGTGACTCATATTGCTTACGGTAGTTTGATCTCTTAACTGGAAAGATGATTGTTTTCACTGAATATTCCCTAATCTTTTTTTTTTCTGCTCGTGGGGCCCCTCTGGACAATTTTCAGTAACCTGGTGTCTGTTTCTCAGAAATCTGGCTATTGACCAGAGAGCAGTACCAAAATAAACAACATACTGTGAGGGGATTAAGAGTGTTGGAGACCTTCTAAAATTACAGCCCTCAGAACATATCCAGATGTTTCCGTCTTGTTCCTCCTCAGGTAACGTGACAGAGCTGCAGTGTGCTGAGGCGCTGGGGGGAACAGGAGCGCCTCGCAGATAGCATCCCTCTTTACATTTTTGGCCTTCTTTGGACTCCAGCTGGTGGGATCAACCTGCTAGAAAAGCAGACAGATTCACCCTCGCTGATCAAATTCAGAGCTGGTGGGGAAAGAACACAGGAATGTTAGTCTTGCTGTAGAGAAAACATTGTCTCTGATGATGATGTTTGAATTGGTGATATGAGGGGATATGAAGTGGAGTAGTGGAATAGATCTATTGACGAGAATGTCGACCACAACAGTGAAAGAAGCCCCGTCAAAAGTTTCAGCTTCTGGTCACTATTAAATCCAGTGTTGTACATTTTCAAGTTAGTTCTTGAAAGGAGGAACAAGCTCAGCTGAATTCAATCTAGATTAGTTTATATGAAACCTATTTCTTGCTAAGCTCTGATTAAAGATGTTTGCTGTTGTAATGTAAGTGCCCCCCCCCTCTCTTTTTTGCACAGCTCAAGATGCTTTTTTCTCAATGTATTAATTTGACTAAAATTTGTAAAACAGCGCATAGTCAGGCTTTATACGAGCCTAATGCAACAATGACTTCTTCGGTGAGAGGCTCCAGTATGGGGAATTAGGGTATTTTGCTGTAAATTCATGAATGCATGCCTGTAAATAAAAATCTATTTCTTAGATAAATATCCAAGAAAGCACAAATCAGTTATTTAATGAATACTGGCTCAGCTTTGCCAGCTTGTGCATTTTCCTCTTTGCCTCGTTTTCACCTAGATTTGCATGGCCAGGAAAGATAGTTGTGTGAGTTGTTTCCAGGAGAGCTGTCCAGTACTGACAGGCTCTGGGAGATGAAACCCTGGGAGTCACTACTATTTATTGGACAAAGGATGAAGTTTTAATTGCTCTTATTTGAGTTGATTTATAGTGTTTGAGTTTGGAGTAACTAAATAATTTCTCTGCATTTCTCTGTTGTGACAGATGTCTTTTTTCCTTTGACAGATGCGTACATTGATATGGATGTCACAGATCAATACGTACGGACGTTTTAAGTGGCTTGAAATCGAGCTTGACAGTTCTTGGTATAATTTGACGGCGTGACAGATGGCTACTCACACAACGCTGTACTTAGTCTGTGAGCTACACTGTCGACATAACTACTTTTAATAATTCAAGATGTTGAACTCACTAATTACTTCCAAATATAGTCCTAAAAGATTCCTGTTGTGAGTTTGTTAATTGTGCCCTTCAGTCCAAACTGCATAAATATGATTATCGGTAGGTGGTTTGTAGGTCTTTGTAACATTTCTAGCTATGCATTCATAGCTGAACAAAAGTACACACAAGAAATTTCTACCTAAATGCATTTTGATCCAGGGAATGCATTTTTTAACTATTTTTAACCATTTGTCAATAATCCTGTACCTAATCTTTCTCACTGCTAGCAACCCCCGCCCTCGGCATCCATTCCTTCTCATAAGCTGAATCAGCAAAATGAGGGACAAGTGAGAGAGAGAAAAGTGATCCAGTTACAATATGGATGTAAGGCTCGCTTAGTGTATATATAAAGATAGATAAAAGCATTAATTTTATCCGATCTTTGTGGAGCATCACTGGCCATCTGTTGTTTGTTCCTGTCCTGAAATAGAAATCTTTAGATTATAGGGTTAAAGGTTGGATGTATATGGCCTCATCATTTGGCACGGGTAAGAAATCCAAACGCCTTGAATAGAGTTACAAGACTATACTATTTGTTGATTTTGTACTGTGATGTGAGCATCACGAAAACACTAATGAAAGCACAAACCCTCCACACAGTAAGGCAGAAAGTGGAGGTTGTGTGTTTTTCTAATCTGTATCTGCCTGCATGTACTTAGGATGCATTAACACATTTTGGGAAGACAAACAGGGTTACAAAACTGCAGCTTGGGAGATATTTGCTGATAGAATCAAGCAGGATAAAAAAAAGGAAAAACTGAGTAAAAATAGATCAAGAGAAACTTTTCATGAATGCCCCTTTTTTATGATAAGCTAGACTTAGTCTTATGAGCCAATATTTTTTACTTTAATTAGCTACAGGCTTTTAAATGACATATGTACATATTTTTGAGCTATGCAGCTGGACACTTCATGGTCCAGAGTATTAAAGTGGTCTGGTCATTTCTCACGAATTCGGAGAACTAATTTATTAATGTAATCAGTGTGGTGGAAGTCTCTGTGCTGATTACACTGTTGGCCATTGTGCACGACCTACTATGTTTACAGTGGCTGTCATTTCTCAAAAATGTGACAGGTTAAAAAGTAGCCTTTTTGTTGGCTGTTTATAATGACTCATTGAGCCTCCAGACAGTTACAGTAACACTGGGTTTGCTGGAATGGTCAAATAAGACTGGCAATGGTAAAAATAAAAAGAGCGATAGAGCCATTCAGAAATATTGTACCTACACAGTTCAACAATAAAACTCTGAATAAATTACTGTTGATAATTATATTAGTTGATCAAGTTTGACCAAACATGCACATGTTTTTTTTTTTTAAATAATCAATTATAATCTTGTGACTGCCCATAACCACTTTTCCTCCTGGGCATGCCTACATCCAGTGATGTTTCTAATTAAGGAACCTCTGTTTATGGCTGAAATAAGCTCAACACCTCTTTTTCTGTCAGCGTGGTTACCCTGGAGTCTCATCAGTCTCTGCTTAATGTAAATTCTGGGGCTGGGCTGGGTTACTCAGGGCGTCTCTAACCCCGCCGTAACATGTAAGCGGCCTAAATATACCTATAGTAAGCATGGATATTTTCAGTGTGCGCACATAGTCTGAAAAGGGCATTCAGAGCGAGCAGCAAGACTTGAGGCCAATGCCAGAATACCAATAAACTATAATTCCTTAAATGGCCACTTGAAGCAGGCTCTAAATTCAGGTCAATCCCTACAGACTCCTCAAATAATTCAGTTGTCCAATCAACACCCAACTCATGTTCTGTCTCGAAGGCACTGATGTTGTAGAACTGAGAACTTTAGCAGTAATGTGATGAGCACAGCTGGTTTTGTGAGCCCAAACCTAAAGGGTGTTAAATAAGTTTCCTGAGAGGGAATCTTCCCCGGCTGAGGATCCTTTTATTGTATGAAATTGTAGGCATTTTAAGCATCGTAGACTTAAACTGTACCTGTTAGCAAATTTGGTAGATCTACATGGCTTCCAACAAGAACAAAAAATCTGTCCTTTTTTAATGTATACAAGGACCAAGGATAGTTGGTCTAAATGGTTAAAATAATTGAATTCGCCTGGAACTACTTGAGAGTTGAGAATCACTGGATTCATTTGTAAAGGGTGCCACTTATAGTTTTAGAAAAGCAAAATCAAAAGTCACGCGAATCTTTTTGAAACGAGAATTATCTTTAAAACTGATATGTTTATTTGTCATGAGGCCGCCTGCACAACAGCATCATCAGGTCAAGTATGTGGACAAGCTTAGATAAGTGGGCTCCAGTAGTTGGATTTTTAAAATATTTTTTATGTACTTCAACCAGATCGCTTTGATAGCGCCCAAATGATTGGATAAGTCAAGAAGGTGTAATAACCCAGAGTCAAAATGAGGGATAAAGATCCATCCATCCGTTTTCTATTCCCTGTTATTCCAGTTCAGGGTCACTGGTGGGGAGTCTGCAGCCTCTCCCAGCTGCTTTTGGCTGAAAGGAGGGGGTACTCCCTGGACAGGTCGTGATACCATGACAGGGCCAGAGAGAACAATGCAGGGTGAAAAATCCTAGCACTTTCCTTCTAACAGAGCCGCCCTGTTTCCATTTAATTGGCTGCAGCTGTTTAATTCTGCATAGGAGATAGGTGCCGCTTAATCATGTGGGCCTTCATGGAGGGTTATTTGCATTGGAGTTGATGGAAATCTCTTCCTCTGTTTCCCTGCACATCTTCCAAATTTGCTTGACAAGTGAATGTGCGTCTGAATTCTGCTTTTCCCTCACCCATGTAAACAAACGCATGCTCATGCAGATTGTACCTAACGAGCAGTAAATGGAACACAGAAGGGCCAGTGGGTTCCTGTGTGTTTCAGACAGCTTTACTTTAAGGGCGAGCCTTGCTACTTAGTTAAACAAAAGGGCCTCCATGTTGGTCCTCTGGATAAACACACTTTCCCTGAGAAAACACGGACACAGTTACACTTTAACCTGCTCGGGGAGGCCTTAGCTACATCCTCCTGGACAGTTTTGATTGGACTGGGCAACAGTTCAGACCCGCAGTGAGAATCATGTGCTGCACGTGAAACCATGCAGGCCTGTCAGACAATGGAGCCTTTGACGGCCATACCCCCCTCCCCAGTCCTCAGTACAGTCAGAGCACTGTCTCTCTGGGGCTTGGATGTCATTCCCCATCTCTGTTGTGTTCCCCTAGAGCTGCCCAGCTGGCTTCTAGGCTCTGGGATGTGAAAGCAGCAGCACAGAGGATCCACAGTCAAAGTTCAACCCTGATTAGCCGGCAGCCACTCGGACCGACCAATCCCAAGCTGTTGCTGCATAAAATAACCTGTTAAGGGTGGTCACTTCAGAAGAATATCAGCTGGGATGTGATCCTTTACTCCCTCTCAGAGCTTTTGACTTAAATTAGGGTGTTTTGGGCAGGATTAGAATGAGGGTTTTACTCATGTCCATCATTAATCAATCATTAATCATCAATTCATCAATCATTTAATCATTCTAATATGCTAGGTGAACTTTTAACATTCAGCTGCTACATGGCTCAGACATTAAAACATACACCAATTGAGATATAATACAATACAGTTTGCTAAATCTTCAAGATTCAATTATATGTATACTATTGTTGAGTAGTGTTACCTACAAGTAGATGCACTGACATTAGCTCAGCATAGGATTTTTTGAGTTATTGTGCTGTAATCAAGGCTAAGTCAAATGAAATTCTACTGGAAATATAGAGTGTGTGCAGTGTGAACATACTAACTAGTATGTAAATCATGAAATGAAAAGAAGGAAACACAAAACAACACAAAGCATGTTGGTTTGCTTATGCTCCTCGATCAATGTAAACCCCAGTGTACTCTGGAAATAATGTGACTATTAAGACCAATATGCAGTTAGAATCAATTTTTTAATTAATGTTTATAGTCCGAGCAGTTTTAAGCATTTGAAACAAAGAATAAAGGAGTCTTATCTCCGTAATAGATGATGAACATAAATGTAAGCGATGGCTTTATCTGATGGTGCAGTTATGCAGAGCTGCCACCTCCCCCAGGCACCGCAGCAGTCATGTAAACAGACAGCGCTCTGGAGGAATGCTGGACTCTGTGACCTCCCGCCCCGAGTGCTGTTACAGTGCACTGAGTTCAGCTGAAACAGCCCGCCCCGTGCTGCGCCTCCCCAGAGCTCCGCCTTACCCTACCCCAGCCTGAGGCCCCTCAGGGTGGAAAAAAACACACCTCTTTCACCCAGAACATATGCTCATATGAATGGACGCACACACGTATGCACACGTGTATTGACTGACAAGTGCCCCTTTACTTTAGCACCTTTGCACAGCTGTCAGAACAGCCAGTTCTTGTAGTTTCAGCAGTCTTAAGCTCCCTTTGTTTGAGACTTTTCTGCAAATCGGTTCAGTGTACATCACCCCACCTAATCCATTTAGTTTCTTCTTTAAAGACCGATATTTTGATGTGGACGTCCTCAATCATTTCTGGATGAAAAGAGAATTTCAGTAAATGGTAAAAACTCGCATCAGTGGGAAAGTTGTTTAACAAAACCCAACACACATTCTTGTGGTATCTTTCACAGCACATCTCTGATAGACGGAGTGAGGCAGAGTTCTTTCATTGCATTAGTAAAAGCAATCAGTGGATGTCATTTGGAAAAGGCACAGTGAAGTGTCATGGAGACACTGCCATCTGCTGGAGTGTGGAGTGAGGACAAAAAGCAGCTCAACAGGGATGGATGCTTTAAGGCAGTGCCTTGTAAATTCACCTGTGACAGAGTGCTGGGAAGCAGTAAAAGCAAGGCTCCGACACTGAGATCAACTAATCAGGGCTGCAAATATCTCATAAATATATTAAGTGACTCGGCTAATAGAAGACACCATTTAAACCTGGCATTTAGTTGAAATACAGATGCTTGCGTACCCTGGACAACGGATCTTGAGTGGATTTTCGGACTTACTGGAAAACCACACACTGATAATTGTCACTTTGCTGTAACTCATCCCAGTAAACACCAGGGGCCCTACACATGTATGTATTGCTTCTGCACACAACTAGACGTGTGTGTGTGTGCACACTCAAGTATGTGTGTGGACAGACGCACACGCACTTACACACAAGTGAAGATAGCCGTTGTCTGAGGAAACGAGGAGCTGTCTGGTGCCATAGCAACCATTGCGGATATCCCACCCTTTTAGAGAAAGAGAGGGGAAAAAAGCAGAAGTGGCAATGACATCTATCTATCTATCTATCTATCTATCTATCTATCTATCTATCTATC
>JABUIW010000024.1:5375372-5410129 GCA_013363375.1 Menidia beryllina
CTATCTATCTATCTATCTATCTATCTATCTATCTATCTATCTATCTAGTGACTTTGAAGAAAATGTAGCAGATTGCTGAGCTCTAGTAAGAAAAAGGAGAAGAGAAATGAAATGCGACAGGGGGAAAAAGGCTATGACTACTCTCTGGGGTATGTTTTTCTGTTTTGAGTACAGAGGCATTGCGTAAAACCACAGCCAGTGCTGCAGTCTGCATCAACCTGTCTCTTACCACCATGACTCCCGTTTGAACTGTAATCTCATATGTAATACTATTATTCTGGCCCATATACCATGTTACGTAACACTCCATGCCAAATCCTGACCTCAATCTGAAAAACAGCCACTCTTGGTCTGATCTGAATTTTAGACTCCAACAGCACCGATGCTTTTAGAGCACAGGAAGGAAAATAGTCAGTATATAACAATGTTGCTGTGAGCCATCGTTTGCTGATTTTGGACAGCTACTCCTGCTACACATCATGTATTGAGCTTTCTCTTTTTTATTTCCTTAGGCGGATGTAAGCTCGTCTGTTGTGGATGGAGAGCTCCGACCATGTCCCACCGGTAAGCAGAATGCTCTCAGAGCCTTATTTCCTGGACGGCCTGCAGGTGGAAATCAACCAACCGCTGTGTGCTAGACAGACAACACAATATCAGCAGCAACACTGCTGGAAATAATATTCTTTTCTGTCAAGTTTGGTTTGCTGCAACAAAGGGAGAGATGTTTGATGGCTACTTCACACCAGTGCAGCATGATGTGAGTGAGTCTGCGTCTGTGTGCTTTTCCTTTGTCTGAGAGGCTATGCCGCAATTTGTCAGTTGTGTATGGCTGAGGACGACACAAATTGACAATTCACAAGACCATCGTGACCTGGATCTGTATATTTTTTTCATATCAGCGCCAATTTAATGCCAATGTCTGATACCAGCCAGTTTTACTGATACTGCAGAGCTTTGATGCACTGCCCTGAAATGAGCTTGTTAGTGTTTGTCTGTCTGTGTGTGCGCACAGATTTGGAGGGTTGAATAAGACTTGGGAGAGGCTTTGACCTGGCTTATATGTGTGAAGCCAGGGATCATAGATCAGAATTAAAATCACTCTCATCCTATTTTAAATTAGGTCCTCTGCATGGCAAAGGTCAACATAAGGAAGTCACCATCTGTTCAAATCCAAGTGAGCAGCTTTTTAGACGTACGTTTTTCCCTTTTAATGCGCTATCCTCAAGTGACTTAGTTTCACCATGTTTCGTCTGAGTTCACAAACTCATATCAGAAAAGGATGAGGTGATGCAGAAAATGAATATTGGAAATAAAAAGAATACAAATATTGCATTAACTTGTCTCCTGGGAGGAAAATGTTTAAAATCCAAACTGTTTTTTATATTAAATTTGGATGTTTTTTTTTAAGCCAGCAGCCAATTCCAACAAAAATTAGACAGATGGAGTTTAGGTTTCCAGCGTGTCAAAAGCACGTCAATGTTTGGAAGGGAGCAATGGTCTTTGACCACTCCCCGCTTATTATCTATCTGGGGCAGGTCAGGACTGCCGTCAGCCCCGTCTGGTACCTAAACTCTGTTCAATTTATGTTACAGGCAGCACATGTTTCTGCATTAATTCTGCCATCACAGAAAGTTGGTGAAAAAATGTCATGCCATCAAATAGCCTGGATTTTGAGCGTATTGCTCATAAGATGCTAAATGGTTTCGATTATCAATTTCTCCCTTTAAAGACCATAAATGAAGAGCTGTCCCTCTCAGGTTAAGACGCAATTAAATCAAGAGTCAGGGTTTAAATAAGGCTTTCTTCCACAATACGTTTTAGTTGTGATATTTTAAGAAAATGTATCTTGCTATGTTTGAGACAGGTTTCCCACTGTAAACCTCTGTTCATGTAGTCATAAATCAGTGGCAGTTTTTGATGCAGTGCAGGAAAGGATGTGTACTAACAAATTAAATGAAGCTGTTGAGACTAAACATGGCACATCCGGTGGTCATACATTGGCCCTTCACGTCATCCCCGCACTCTACAAATAAATACATGCTCGGAGTCGTAAAAAGCCTACAGTTGCTCCACTGTCCACATGCTGGAGCTCTTTTACCTGAGGTGACCCTTATTGGCACTGTTTCATCTAAGGAGTGCAGCCCCACCTGATGCACTTGTCTGCTTGCCTACTCATCTACGCCTTGGCCTGGGGAGTTGTGTGGTTGGCGAGGGCGGAGTGGGGCAGGATCACCAGCCAATTGCACTTCATATCCTTGCAGCACTGAAGTGACTTGACACATGTTTTCAGCCAATCACGGAGCACTGCAGCAAAGAAAACAGCAGAAGTTAAAAAAAAGAGATAGAGGAGAATGAATACAGTGAAAATTTATTCAGAAGGGGAGCCTGCAGTCCGGTGCTTCAATAAGTGGTAGCAAAACTGGAAAATGAGGTTTGGATGGCAATATTCACATGGAACCATGATACCATGTTTTAAATGTGATACTTCACAGAAAATCTTTGCAAAACCTGCTTACTGAAAGTACCGGCCGGATTCATTTTTACTGACCTCGGCCCAGTTGCAGCATTACCTGATAGTGTTGCCTCATTAGATTGCTGACCCCAGTGTTTTAAAGGGACATATTTTTCTCTTCATCACTGGCAGAGAACAAATGAACTCAACCCGTGTTGATCTAAAACAGACGACGTTTCTCACCTAATGAACATGACTGACAGTCATCCAGTCACGCAAGGCCTCTGTAACACCAGTCAGTGCACTTGGTTAAGGTAGGGCTGAGCAGAGCTTCATCACACTTATTGTGAATCACTCCTCACACAGGATGTGGCTTTTCGGCTTCAGCGTCCATCGCGTCCGTCACAGCAGAATAAGAGCCGGTAACCTGGTCTGACACAGCAGGGCAGAGCTGCTCAAAGCAGCCACACACAGAGGCCATCTATCAACGGCCAGTGAGCAGAAGACCCCTTTTAGTGGGCACTTAACTCATCATGTCCCCATTCCCTCAGTGATGATAATCCTGTACAAAGTGAAGGATCAATATTTTCCGTGGGCTTACAAAGAGGCGGTTGTCTCAAAGTTTTACAGTTCAAACTTCTTGTTGATTCTGTTGAAATCATTTTGTCTCACTGAGAGGGACAGGTACCATATTCATAAACCCAGTAAGTCTGCTACTACTATATTTGATATGTAAAATTATGAATGGAGCTTTTGGGCTGTGAAAGAATGATTCCCATTCTCCAGACAAAGACATTCTGAAATCCACTTGATGTTTTAATCTGTCAGGCCACTCGAGCATCACACTCTTCACCTTAAAAAGCTAATTCTGTGACTCCTTCTACATACCTTCATCATTATCTCTATAAACAAAAAAAGATCCTCTAAATCACTTATAACCAGTTATTTAAAAAAAAAGGTCGGTTTGTTTTGAGAGGTTAAAATGTTAGGAGTTAGAAGAATAAATGTTATTTATTTAAATCTTTCATTACCTTTTCGCAGCCAGCCATATTTTAATTGGCAAACTGATATCTGACTTGCTGATTCCTCTGTACAACATGATAATTACATTAAAGTAAACTGTGTATCTGGAAAATATTTTAAATTTGTGGTTTTCCCCCAAAAAAGAGTCCAATTCTATTCATAAGTACCTTATTGCAAATTAACATTGAAACATTTTCTGGTCAAAAAACTAAATGAATTTCAACATTGAAGCAGGCTTCAGACAGTTGTATTGCTCATTCTACACATTACCAACAAAAAGAATATATTTAGCTCACTAATTCCACAATACAGCAATGCAGTCATGTCTGCTCCACAAAAAGACACATAAAGTTATGATAAACCTCTGACATGCACATCATGGAGCTTTGTTATTTTAATGTGTGTGTAAGGGCTGAAAAGGCTGAGCTGGATTAAGCACAGAGTGGAGTTAATATCCTGTGGGGTCATGTGTGTGTTTGTCCTTAGTGATTTTTTTCTTTTTTTAAGAGTAAGTCTTTTATAGATTCAAAGCAGATGATTTAACACGCTTACAGCTAAATTTAAAGTCTAAATTTAGCATGTTTTAGTGTCCCAGTCTGCAGGTCCTGTCCTGTGAGACTGCTTGACAGTCTGGTATGAACTACTCATGCTTTACTACTACTACTACTACTTTAAACAATGTTTAGGTCACCACGGCAACCTCTTCAGACACTTCATCCACCCTCTCACTTGACGCTTTGAAGGGATGTTCCCTGTAATGGAATCGATGAACAAACCTTTCTCATACGGAAGTGGATGATTTTTCTTATTTCATCCTCACGATTTCACATCAGTCAGTTCCAGAAAGCATCAGACCTATTCTGATGTTATTTTGGAAACCATGCAGTGAAAAATCTGAATTGTCCTCCGATGACTTTGACTTTTAATCACATTTCTGTGATCGTTTCTTGTCTTTCTTACCTGGCTTTGACCTTCACATTACCTGTTACAGGCTGACTTTTTTATGTGACGGTGTACTTTGTGATCATTATCGTTTCCATGTGTAGGAAAGTTGTGTTAGAGACTGGCTAGTCCTGCATTAAAAGTGACTGTGAACAAGTCCCAGCCCTAATGAAGAGCTAGTTATCCTAGTTCCTAAATCTTTGGATTAAAAAAAAAATCCTTCCCATTTTGTGCAGTAAAAATAATTCTTTAATCTTAGTTAAAACAGTTTCACCTAAACTTTAAGTGTGGTTTAGGTTATGATTCAGACTTTAAAGTGTGGCCGAAGGGCAGTTCCTTTCATTTGTTCCCTACAAGAGAAAGTGAAATTGAGTCATCCGACTGACAGAGACAATAGTGCAGGAAACCACGCCCTGGTGCTCATAATGACTTTCCACTGTTCTGAATCATGTCTTACGTGTTATTGGGGAGACACACCCAACAAAGTTGAGTAATCTATTGCTTTTGAGACACAGGGAGTTGTTATATAAAGACACAGTGCTGAAAGATTCAGCTGAACTACTGACATATATATGGAGCAGGAAGAAATTAAACCTGTTGCTTAAACAGAGAAGGAGAATTATTCTATAAGTTGAAAGTTATTACTTTACTTTGCTACATTCAGGAAAGCATATTGGCTTAACATAGCTTTAAGAAAGTGTAATTGTTTTAGAATCCAGGAAATAGTCATCTGTTCACAGTACATAACATTTGCATTATCTGGTGTTTATAACCTTTGCGTTGTAATTTTTTCGAGCTTTTTAGTCATCCAGCCCTAAAAGTGCATTGTTTGACCCAGAGGTTAGTGCAAGCTCATGTAATGTGATATGGGCCACAGAGGAAAGACATTCATTGTGAATGAAAATGAGGTCATAGCTTGTCCTGATATCTGCATACAAGTCTGTTAGAGAGCCAAGAATTATGGTTGATATCATGGACGAAGAGGGAAAAAAAAAGTTTCAGAGAGAGCAATGCAAAACAGGTGAAAAGCTGAGTGGCTAAACAAAAGGCTACTTTTATGTCTTCGTGTGATGCTGCATAATCGACAGGCGTTTGCATTTTTATGTTTTCAATATTTTTACAGTTTACAGAGGCTTCCATTTGCTCTTGATTTAGGTCGCATGACATAATTGCTTTTACAAGCCCCAATCTAAAACACAGGCCTTCACAGACTTGCACGGTGAAGTTTGTTTTCGGGAGAATTACCTGTGGGCTGGTGCCTCTGTGGTTTAGTAGCTGCACACGTATTCCAAAAAAGGTCAGTCACTCACACATTCACAGACACACAGCTCTGTGGGCTCGCTGACCAGGCGTCTTCCCGATTTATTTATTTCAAACCACAACATCATAAATATAACCACAGTCCCAACACATGAATTCAAACACAGGTTTTTGTTCTTTAACCAGGTTGATTGGATGAAGGCTTTTGTTGCACCTCAAGAAACCAGAAATTAGGACACAATTTTCTTTCCTTTTTCTTAGAATAAAAACTAAAAAGCAAGTCATGTTCAAGGAACGAACATGGGGGTGATTTACTATGGGCTGATGATAGTTTGTCGTGATTCACTACTGTTGTCCGGGAAAGGGCTGTTGTAAAAGTTAATTGCTATTTGTTGACTGTCTTTCTCTTACTGACCAATTACTCCCATCTTATAGATCCAGATCTTTGGCTCTTTCATTCCTCCTCCACAGCAGACATGTGTAACAGTCTGGTAATGTCTGCATAATGTTGGCCTTTTCCAAGCTAGACCTCGCCGCTAGTTGTTTATTAAAATGTCTCTGTGACGTAGTTTCCAGAGAGTGATGTCCAAAATGAAAAACAGTAACTTGTAAGAGGCAAAAGGCGTGACCACAGTCTCTCCACGTTACAAGGATGCTGTGTCTGTGAAATCACCCGCAGGTTCCTGAAGCAGAGGATCTCTGTCTGCCGCTTCTGATTTGGGCGTGGGGGAGGGGCCTACTGGGACAAGTAGGTCCAAATCACAATAACTGATTGTAATTGGTTAAGAAGCTTGCGAGTCAAAAAAGCCTCTTAAACCAAGGCTGAGTTTGTCAATAATTGTTTCCAAACACCGGTTTATTATATACATGAATGTTTGTGGTCAGAAACCTTAATCGGGGTTATTTATTTTAGATTGGGTTTCCGGTATGGATCAGAAATGCGAGCATCAGTTCCATGTGGCCAATTTAACTTTACAGAGACCTATACAGAAAATTTGTTTAGCCAGTATCATGGTCTTATATTGATATTAAACTGTTAAATGTAGCGTTTTAAGGCAAATTACATTGCGTTACCAAATAGAATTATCTTTGGTCATGTTTCCGTAAGAATTTTCACTGAGTGTTGCTCAGTGATTTTTTTTTTTCATTGGATGCAGCTTTTTTCAGGTTGTGGCACAAATATTTCCCCCAATATTAGACGTTATCTGCTGTATTCACATTTAGTCACAGTTCTAGCACGCTTCCCACACAGATGGAAGAGTCCCTCTTTGACATGCATGTTGGCTGCGTTGCTTCCTGTTTGTCCTGCAGCAGTGATTAGAGCCAAGCTGAGCAAACAGTTCAGTGTTTGGAAGTATTTCTGTTCTAATGACAGCACACTCAGATATCACACCGACTAACACCTGAGACACAAGCATAGTCTAATACACTTAATGAAAAAAAATATGGGCCAAAAGATTTTAATATAGCGCGTCAAACATTTGCTTACTCGTCATTTTTACACATTTTGAATTAACTATACTAACGAAATAATTTTTCATAAATGCACATTGTGGACCTTTGCAATCATGTTGGACATGTGTTCCATTATCTGCACAACTCTGGATAGTCATTGAAATTGGTTAGAAACTATGAATACAAATCAACATGAAGTTGCTGAAACGCCATTAATCCCAACATGCTAGCATGCTGTCTACTTTGGCGTAATTACACTGCGCTACACTTTTCATTAGCTTCCAAATTATGTACACAAAGCCTATAGAGGGCGATATTTCAACAAAGTTTGTGGCCTTAACAAAGGCTAGTAGAGCAGGGCCACAGGATGATGCTACCCCCACAACTCTCAGCAGCGTTGTTACTTTACTCCTCCCATCTTTTTTATGATTCCTATACAAAATCACAAACTTTCCAACCTATTGAAAGCAGAGCTGTGCTTTTCTCTTGCTTGATTTTGTTCTTCGCCATTTTAACCAATTTCCTCTCGGGTGGGGGTGGCAGTTTTGGGTCATTTTCCAGACATGGGAAAAGTACCCAAATCTTTAGTAACCTGTAGATCAGGGAATTAGAAGTTTGTTCTCAAAGATCTCAGATAACCTTATTGGTCTGAGGGAAATAGAGGAAAGTGTAAATCAACCCTAATATTGCTATGGCATTAAAGTGTATGATGACTGTACTTGAGCTTCAGACTAGACCTGAGGCTCTTCTGCACGGTGTCACTTATCAAGAGACAACAGCCACACTGCAAAGCTGCCATCAGTCTTTTGGGCAGGAACACCATTTAGTAGGGAATTAAAAATCCCAAGGAGCTGTTAATCACCACAGACATTCACATTCCACATAGACTCTGGCCCGCTCAGGACTTCTATGGCTGGGGAAGGGGCATGGTCTGGGGGAAGCTGGGCCAATGCTATTGGACCTGATGGTCTTTAATTAGAGGGAGAGCTTGGCAGGGACTGATGGAGGAGAAAGGCTCTCAGGATGTTAGTCCTGGGTGAGAGGGTTCGCACACAAAACACTGGCTTTTCATCACGGCATGACTCACTCAATTTGTGTGTAAAGTACGGTGTAAATGTGGATGCGCGTATGCACATGTGCATAAGGCAGAGAAAGTGAGAAAATGTGTGTGTGCCCTTGTAGGATTTACTTGTGTGTGTGCGTGCACTTGAAAGTGGGTGCATGCGTTTCTTACCTCATTGCTCAGGCATTCCAGAAGAGAAAGTGGTGTAAGAGTGAAAGAGCGGCTCTCACACTGTGGGTATTCATGGTTTGGGCCCCCATGGGCCAGTCAGGGCTCCAGTGTTCATAGACAAAGCCTTTCCAGCAGGACCCAGACACACTCACACAGTAAGGGGAGCAACAGAAGGGGAGGAACGCAGGAGAGTGGGAGAAAGGTAACAAGAGCAAAGAAAAAGGAGAAGGGCCATGAGGGGGGTAAGAGGGGAATGTCTGTATGGTAGCAGCTTCTTTTTCCCAAAAGTGCAGGTGTGATGGATTGTCCTTGAGAATGTGGCAACTTAAACTTGTAGAGCTGTGGCCCAGTATCTGGAGATTTGTAAAGGGGGAAGAAACAGAATATGCTCTTATCTGTCTGAATGTATTGTTACAAATTCTAGAGAAATGTTTGCATGCCTCTCATCTGTTCTATTTCTTCACTTTAGGGAACTGTCATAATGGAAGACTTGCACGCCTCACTCTAATTTCCCCCTTTGTTCTTTTTTCTTCACCATACTCTCGGCAGACTTCATAAATCCTGCATACTCTCTTCTCCCGGAGAACAGGCTCCGCCCTCTCTCCTGACATGAGCCAATGTTCTCTCTCCTCCTGCCCTCTCTGCTCCATCTTGCATTAAGCCAGCAGCTGGAGCTCTTTGAATTCTCTGTGAGTTTATTCCACTCTGCCGTCCCGTCACTGTTCCCCCTGCCTGGCCCCTTCCCTAGATCGGGTAGCCTGGTTCACTGTGTCCTTAAACAACCCGTGTGCATGTACAGGAAAGGGGCCCCAAAATGGGGAGGCCCATCTCTAATCCTTGGTTTCTCAAGAGAAGCTCACACTGAGCAGTCTCTGTGCTGACTTCTTTATTAATAACTTACTCCATGCTGGTATTTATCAACAATGATAAAGTCATTCATTAGATACATCAATAAACTGTACACATTTTCAAAATAAATTTCCGGCAAATCAGAGATTCATTATATATTTGTGAGATGTTAATGGTGATCATTTAGCATTGTTTGCTGTTGTATTTGTGGTGTAGATAAATGGGTTTTGTTTTGTGGAGAAGTCTACCCTTTATCTTGAAAATCTTTGCAATGATTTGGGTTCAGCTTTTTAATAAAAAAGTAATTTGAAGTTACATTTTACCATATTTTCTGATAATACATTATTAAAACATTACCTCACCTCAACTGGTCAAAAGTATTAAACAATAAACAGCTATGTTTAATCCATGGCCATACAAACACCGGGGGGAAACTCCAGGAGGACACATCTGCATTTGGTACAACATCAACAGACAAAGTTGAACAGGAGATTTTCAACAATGCAGATATTTCATCATTTATATATGGTGTTCACATATGATGAAGAAGAGCTGGCATTTATATTGAAGCACAGGTACATTGTCATAGCGTTTTATCTCAGAGCACACATGCATTTTGGGACGGCTGGATTAGTGGATGGATGGATGTCCTAACAGTGCAGAATCAAGTTGTGAGCTGCAGCTAAGATAAAGAAAATACAAATGTACAGGGGCCTTTGGAAACAAAACACATGGAAATTACAGTTACATTCCTTGTGTGGGCAAAACTCACCTCGGCTGTTTTAGAAGGAGAGAATGCTTTACTGCAGAAAATAAGTGAGGAACAGTTAAACCAATTCAAGGCTGTTCTGTAAATTTATGTGCGAAACTAGAAAAAATGAAGTGTTCCTTTTATTTGGGTTTGATTTGAAAATGTTTTGGTTGCATTCATACTGATTACATTTGACCTGGTCTGCTGTAAGTAAAACATGCACAAATATGGGAATGAGTTCCTGTCAGTTTCTGCAGTGACGCAAATTCACCCCAAAAAATGTTTAGAAAATGTAACATTAAGTTTATAGTTTCATATCTGTCAGGAAGTAGGCTGAATTATCTTTCAAGTGTAATAATATTGTGCTTTATTGAATCTGTAAATGAGGGCCATGCTGTACCATTCTTTTGTATCATATCTCAGTCAGCCAAAACTGAGAAAGTGACTTACTGATACAGAGTTTCTTTGATGAAAGAGCTAGCTAAAAAGCTACGGGTGGAGTGAATGCAGGTGGGTGATTAGGTGGAGGTCACAATAAGCAGGTCTTATGTGGAACAACTGATCAAAGACCGAATTAGATGTAATCTGGTTTGTATGGCTAATGCTCCATAATGCAATACAGTTCATAAATTCAGAGAAGTCAGCTTCCAACTCCACATTGTTATAATCAGTAGTCACCGATGGATACTTTAAATATTGTTGTGACGAACGAAAGCCTTTCTTTCTTTTAACTGGACCAAAAAAACAGAATGGCCTTTGAGTACGAGGATACTGGGGCGTAGTGGACTTCATATGACTTTCCAATCCCTTTGACTACTTATCCTCTGAAATCCCCCATGAGCAAGAGGCCATGACCCTGGCATCTGCCAGCAGAGACCAAAGGAGTGGCAAGTTGTCTGAGTCACACCTTTGTAAGATGCATTGTTTACAGCCACTGAAAATCTCATTGGCAAGATGAGTCATTAGATGTTGATCCTGACTGCTGTGGCTCCGGGTTACACGAAGCTATGCGAGGCAGAGAGTTTATGGATGTGGATGACAGAGGTTATTGTGTGTAGTGCTGCACTTGTCAAAACGAGACTAGTGAGACGTATTCAATTTACAGACTTTTTTGTAATGGGCATCTTGCAAATTGAAGGACACCATCAAATGCGTATGTAGTACGTATTTAAATGATACTCTTTGCATTTTATGAAGAATAAAAAGATGTTCTTCACAGCTGCCCTTTACAAACCTGATGGCGATGTCCTTGGATCTTTGTGTCCTATTTTTCACAGCCCACACCTTCATCTTATTGGATTGTTCAGGGTACCTGAATGTGCGACCATAAAGACCACATCACAAAAAAAAATCATGGAATTAGAACGTTTAGATAAAGACATTTCGACTCAAGCAGCTTCGTCATATTCTTTACCAGAAAGAAATGAAGATGCTAAATGAAAAAGTCAAATACAGAGGAATTTCTCTTCGGAATTCATAAAGTATTTTCCATTTAATTTCACTCTGTTTATGTGAGTCTTTATTGCACACGTTTTTACGGGCATGCTTTCCTTTAGAGTGCTTAATAAAAACAAACAGAAATGTTAGTGATATGACAGAATCATTCCAGAATCAGTCCAGTTATTATTGGAGAATAGCATCTATTTGTTTGTTTGTTCCTGTGTGCAGAGGTGCATGCATGCATGCTTGGTTTGATGTAAATAAGTGTAGCTGTTTGCCTCCATCCTGTTTGCTCAGAAATCTCCTTTGCTGCAGACAGTCTGGGGTGCAGAGATGGTGTGGGGTGGGGGTGCGGTGGGGAAGGTGGGCAGCGGACATGGCGGCAGACCAGAATCAATTGGCAGTGTAATGAGATGGCCTGGTGCCAGGTAACCATGGAGCTACCCTCTATGCCTGTCTGCAAGTGCAGAGTTCAAAATTAAACTGAATGAATGAGAGAGAAGAGGGAGGGGAGGGAGGGCCGGGAAATAAGGGTCTGAAACGGCAGGAGTGGAGGGTGAGAGAAAGAAAAGAAAGAAAGAAATGGCAAAAGAGGAGGGTGGTTGATGAGGGCTATTTCTAAGCTCTGCTGTAAAACTAACTTGAGCTCTTATGTGCAGGAGGGAAGATGGAGGGGGGAGACTTAAGGTCCTACCAAAGCGAAAACTGGAAATACAGTTTCTCGTTTGTTTCTGTACTCTGCAAGATTAAAGTAGGTATTTAAGAAAAAAGGACAAAAAAGGAACAATTGGACTCCTGCTCTTTTCTTTGAAGTCCACACCGAGCTGTTTCTTTTGCAAGTCCGAAGGAATCGGCTGCTTTAATTTCCTTCTAAATCTCTGCGTTTCCTCATCCCCCTCCTTAACCCCACGCTCTTCCTCCTGTCATGGAAGATGTGTTAATATTGAGCATTTGGCTGCATTCTTAAAGTGATTAGTACTAGCTAACAGATGCAACAGATGAGTTGAAATGGAGTTATTTATAGAGCAATTTCATCATTTTCTTCTCAGGGTTACACCTGCTGCATCGTGTTAAACTGTTATAAATATTTGACAGAAACATAGGGGACTTTTCTGGTCGTCTTGCACCCTTATCCTGTCATAGAATATTATATTCTAAAAAAAAATGACAAAATATTTAAGAGTTCTATTAAGCATGAGAAGTACAAACTGAATTGATCTAAATGCTTAAGGAGCAAATCAGGGACACTAAAGTGTTTTTGTTTAGGTGAGGTAAGAGATTGGGAAAATGCAGCTTCAGCTGCTTTGTGTGCTTCACAGTTTTGCAGTCAGCTGAAGCAAATGAGCTAACTTTCTTACAGACATTTTGAAATATCTCTTTAGGAAAATTTCCCATTGATCATGTAGGCACAGCATGCTCGAGATGAAAAATTTAAAATGGTGTTATTTTTCTTTTTCAAAGCTGACATCTTTATTGTCTGCAAAACAGACAGGCTGAAACAGACAGAGCTGACCATACAACAGGCTGCAGACCTGCAGATTCCTTTAAGGCTTTCTTGTTTCCTGCGAAGGAGCGAATCAGCGCTAAGCATGGCCGAACATACACATCGGATTGCTTGTGTGCTCTGAGCGATAGATTTGGAGCCCGGCTTGTCCCGATACGACCTTTGCCTGAAGCTGCTTTATGTTTTCTGATGAGGGGTGTTCAGTGGGAGGGAGCTTGTGGTGGTACAGTGCAATCTGCCTGTACGGTTTAAGGCATGTTTAGCAGCGGGCCTCGTGGCCTGTGAAAAATGTTCAGACACTATTTGGTGAAATGGCCTAGACTGGAAGGCTTCTCCGTGCACGCTGACGGAGAGGCGAGACAGTGGGCCAAGATGTCTGTGGTGTGGATTAATGGGGAGGACTGGAGAAAGGGTGCCGCAGTTGTGCGTGAGCAGAATATTTCATGGAGGAAGCAAGAGGAGGGAACTGTGAGGGACAAGCAACTGCAAGAGATGGGCTAGATTAAAGTGGGGAAGGAGATAAAAATGGACTGATACATCCAGACAAAAGATGTATGAGCGCAAATGAAAATGTGGGGTAATTAATCCAGCTGCTGTCTGGTGTCTTCAAGTGGTGCTTTATCATGCTCTGATTGTCTGATTGCAGCTTTACAGTATAGCTTTTGAACGTCCATTGTGTTGCTTGGGGCTGATTTTTGGTGCGGCCTCAACATCCCAGTCTTCCTCACAAAAACATAACATGCACCTCGGCCAAGTTGAGTAGAGAGATAACATTAAATTCCATCCCCGATGGAGGCAAAGAATAGCATTTACGGGGCTGCTGAGAGGTTGGGTTTTTATCATTCATCTCAATTGGGAACATTTACAACTAATGTAAGTCAAACTCATGTCATTTTTAGAGTACTTCCGCCTCATTTGAGATGTGCTTTAGGTGGTAATGTTTACCTGCAGCCATTTATTTTCATTATTATTTTCTGAATTCAATTTAATTTCTCTGTAAGCCTCTCAAGCAGACAGATGGGCACATCTGATATATTTATGTCAGGTCTTTTTTTCCCGCAAAAACAGCAGATGAAAAGCTTTAATGGCTTTGATTTTATTGTTTTCATGATCCTGACTTTGATCGAGCAAAATAACTGTAGTGAAATATGGCTCCAGTATTTCGGGGTTTGATCGTGTTTAGAGAGCCCCACTCAAAAGACAAATCTTACTCCGCTCATGGAGTTTTTTTTTTTAAAGCACTTCAGTCTCTAAGCAGAAATGGATTTCACAGATGTGACTGGGTTTTGTGCGATTTCTGTGCATGTTATTCATGCAATAATGTAAACAGGCTGGAAAGTGGGTGGTTCTTTTTTGTTTTGAGTACTGGGGCAGAGGCTGTATCTGGTATCCACAATGTAAAAATGTCCTATAGGTAATGAGGAAGGGATTGTCTTTTTTGTCAGTAGACATTGGTCCAGTCATTTCTGGGTAATGTCTTTTTTTCTTTCTGTTAAGAGGTCACCTAGTTTTGTTATCCAGAAGTAATAAAATCATAGCCCTTAGGTGAAACCTTCTATCAGATACATACAACATTGACATTCAGGTACACAAATGTTTGCTTTAAGGTTGTTCAAGGTTAATCTATTTGAATTCACGGGCCCTTTTTAAATGTGGCCTGTAGTCCCAGGCTCATTCATGCCTGTGCTTTTCTACACTGTTTGAATGACGGCAAAAATGTGTAAGCCACATTGTTCAGCGGACTCTCCGCTGCAGGCTGAAAAATTCCAGCTGGAATGAAAATTTTTTTTTTTTTATGATATGTTTAAAAACCGGTGAGACGTAGAAACTTGCGCTGAACGCAGGAATTAATAAAGCTAATGACGAGGCCATTCACATTCTGTTAAAGATTTACTCTGACAATAGCACAGAACCTACAGAGGACACTGAATAAAACCAGAAAATATGTCCTGCCTTACAGAGAGACTGCCAGAGCAGTCGTCCTCCAGCTGCCATGACACCGCATACAGATGCTGAAAAATTTAAGACCATCGAACAAATAGCAACACACGAAGGCAGTCATCTGCTGACATCGAGCCAAAATGGTCCACTTGCCTTGGAAAGACATGCATAATAAACAAGTCATCGTTTTTAAAGCTGGGTTGAGTTGGGCAGATTTGGGGCATGTGAGTCTTAAGCTATCAAACCATCTGATTATGTTTGAGGGCAGAGTTGAATCCAAAATGGATCTTTGATTTAGAATGATTTTACTATTTGCACGTGATAGTGGCAATATATTGAATATAATGTTGTATAAGTTATTTAATTAACATTTATCCTATACTCAAAAAATTTCCAATCATTTGAAGGGTGCATGTGAACATTGCACCAGTTTGTAGGAACAAGGACACAATTTACACAAAAATGTATATAAGACACAACATATATATCCAAATCAGACCTGGGCTCTCCATCTGTTGTTGTTGAATTTTTCGGAGAAATTGGCAACACGAAAAACTGTGTTAGTGATTTTTGTCTGTCGTTGGCAGCTATCCCTTCCCTCCCTATTTTCCCAGGCTCTGAGGGTGGCTTTAAGGGGTTACCTTGTTTGAGGTTTGGGGTTATGCCCATGTCACTCGCTCTGTTTTCTTCAACCTTCTGTTTTTTGGAGAGGCCCTTCTCCGTGTCGGCACTGTGACAGGGATCTTGGCAATAACCTGAAAGTCAAATCTGTTCATTTAGATTCAAGTAGTGACCGTGGAGCAGCCAGCAGCGCACTGGCATGCTGTGGCAACGCCGGTGTCCAGGGCACTTGATAACCAGAACCCAGGATTTTTCCTTTATTAGTAACATCAACAAACCTATAAACATAAGTGGATCTAGCAGTCTAGCTTCTTTTTTTTCAGTGTAAGTAACTATTTTATCCGGCCGTATGTGGCTTATTGTGGAAATGGTAACTGCTCAAGACACTCTTTGTATGTATGTATATTCACGTATTCGTCAGTGGTTAGATGTCATTCTGGCGACCTGTGAAGATAGGCTCCAGCCCCCCAGTGACCCTGCTCGGAATAAGTGCTACAGAAAACGGATGGATGGATGGAGGGCAAAATATTGTGGCCAAATGGCGCCACTCTACATCCCTTCTTATCTATTTCATGATTACCTTCTGAGTAAAATGGCTTCTTGATGAGTTAAAGTTTACTGACTTGAACTGCACAATGGTGTAGAGCAGCTTTTCTGAAACAGTGCCTGTCATCTTTTTGTTGAAGTTACCTTGAAGGTGTCAGATCTCAGATGTAGAATGGAAGTTTTTTGTAAATTAGCTAAATTAGCTGCATTGTGTGGAAACAGTGGAAGCTCACGTCTAACTCTTTGATCTAAAATAACTATGCCACTGCGAAACAGATGGGTCAGTTTGTAATAAAAGAATAGCAAAAGGATTGTATGAAAGCGGATTCACATCCTCTTAAATGGGAAAAGAAAGCAGGATAGGAAACGGCCTTTGTTCATTTTTTTTATCTTTTCATCAATTACCATTATCATTGATTGAATAAAAGGTCAACTGCAAATTTCCCGACATAGTATAGAGCATAGTCTTCCTTATCAATGATGTTTTCCTCAGCTTTTACGCCTTTGTTACAGGTGCTGGTAGTCTCTTTAGCTGTTTTGAATCTGTAGGTCACATAAAATAAACAGCAAAAAGAATCAGACTCTTGGTAGAGCCTTGGAATGCTGCACAACAAGTATGCCGATGTGAATGTTTAACAGTTGGCTGCAGCAGTGAAGCCACTTAAGTGCGTATTGATGTGACGTCAGAAGGGTGGCGAAGCGAAAAGGTCCCCTGTAGTCCGTTTAAGTAAGTCAGTGGCCTTGGAATATAATGATTCAAGAAGAGCACTTTGTGGCATTGTAAAAGAAAGCCTAGGGAGGATGTGGATTTACAATAAAAGTGATACACAATATCACCCCTCTCAAAAAGTCCTGAAAATAAAATAAAAAAGGTGAACTGAAAACTGTTATTTCCTTTTTGAAAAATAAAGCCTCAAATCTAAAATATTATTATGATAAAGAGTATTTGTGTTATCGTATTAGTAGCTGATTATGTACGTCATCCATTGGCTCTACAAAAATAATACATCATTGTGTGTCGCAGAGGATCAGAAGGACAAAACAAATAACCGTCGAGGGGCATCAACATGTTAGCATCTACAAAATGGGCAAGGCGAGCACCCGGTGCACACTTTCCTACAGTGGCGGTCTACGCCGGGCCTGGTCGAGTTTCTTACAGACCAGCAACACAGCTGCACCGCATTTGTGCGCTTAAAAAGACAGCTAACGGGGGGAGAAAAGGGCATGAGTGAGGAGAGGGGAACAAGGGAGAGATGCTCGCTGAATCGCCCAGCCCTCCCCTGAGCAGGACGGGGAGCACCTCTCCTCCTCTCTGCTCAGTGCTGCTTTCTCCCGGCCCTCAGCCATTTTGGAAAGGGGGAAAAGTGGCTGCTTTCTCTCTCCCTCTCTCACTACGTGGCATAGCTTTGGAAAGGCTTCGGCTGCTGTGTTTCAGCAGCAGAGGAGACACTCTTTGCAGCTTGCCCTTTTGGAAATTCTATATATGCAGGCAAAAAATTCTGCCGCGCTAAAAACCAGCATTCATCTTGGCTTTTTTTAAAGTAAATATGTCTTTCTTTCGCATTCAGCCATGAAGCTTATCGTCCTGCTGTTTTCTTTGATAACTTTCGCCGTACTTTTGTTGGCGGGTCCTTTCCCTCCTGTCTCTGATAAGTTATATCTTTTTTTTCATGTCTCAATTTGATTTTATGTAACAGAGTTTAAGACAAAGGGATATGTCTAAATTTTGGCAGCACTAAGAAGAGACAGAGCAGCAGCCAAGGATCCTGCTGGGATCCAAAAAAGCCAAGCAGAATGAAGCACCAAAAAAAAAAAAGAAAAAAAAAAAAGAAAACACCACCCTTTCCTTTGCTTGGTCACAAATTCCACTTTCTCTGTAGCCAGCCCTGCGCTGCGACTCCTCCTCATCCACATCTCACTGCATTCAACCTTTTGCCATTTCTCTCTTGCCGTACCTTTTTTTTTTCAAACATTTTTTTTTTGAAGCCGATTTGAGATTTTTGTGCCCTGGAAAATGGGGACTGGACAACGGGTTATGAGAGCGTTACATGGAAGGACCGAGGGGATGTTGTCTGTGTGCTTTTGGTTGTTATTTAAACATTAATTTCACTGTTACTACCTCTGAATTAGTTCCGCGTTGCCTGTAGTTTTTTGTCGTTTGTGTGTCTTACCGTCAGGGTATGCTTGGATTACCACGTGTTTGCAAGTGTGTGGTTTGGGAATGGCTGTTCATAACTGTCTTATCTCTCAGTCTTTGGCATTTCGTTGTGTTGACGTGTTTGTGATGATTTCTATATGTGTTTTATAGGTTTCTTAATTTACGCAGAAGCACTGGCCTACACTCCTCCTCAAGCCTGACTTCTTCTGACTCCAGAGGACGTTTGACCATCAGGCTCTGCCTGAACCCTGCTGGTATGTTGGCAATTTAAAATACTACTAATAGTTTTCCTTCAGACAGAGATTTCTTATCAACAACAGGCGATATGTTCTTGATTTTTAGATTTATTTCTATTTTGCTGTGCATATCTCTAGACGCTCCACTATTTGTTTTTTGTCAACAAATATTGCCTTGAATTCATGGCAACATTTACAACATTTTTCACATTTTTGTTTCCAGGCAAAAGCATGATTGTTGAGCTCTTCCAGTATTTAGTTCTCACATACCGCGTTTATTTTCTTCATTTACAATTTTTATTGAATTTGTTGCCGAGTTGCCTTTGTGATTCCTATCCGCGATTCCGCTCACACTTTGTTCTTTTTCTAAGAAAACAATTGTTGTAGAAATTTTCAAGGGGCAATTTATTCACATTGCTGTTTTCCATAAAATGTCATTCAATTTGGAATCACACACACATATCATACACACAAACACACACACCCAATTCGTCTTCAGCTCATTTTATTTGCTGTATTGAAGTCGTCATTAGGAGGGGAGATTTTTCTTCTTTTAACAACACACAGCATTCCCTGTCTGACATTTAAAAAATAAACGTTGACCTCAGAAGAATGTGATCAGTGGGTTACACAAACACCACGCTCACCTCACAGTCATATGCTCCGGCCTGTTCACTGTACCGTGGAGTCATTTCAGGGCTCGCCTCTGCTGGAAACAAACGAGCCGGCGGATGGACCTTTTCAATATAAACTGTAACAATACATGCAGCGCTTCACTTTTTTTCACTTTGTGGACACTGTCACAGAATTCATTCTAACCTGCATATTGTAAATATAAAACATGTTGACTTCTCTCATGGTGTTGTAGCTGCCGAAAGCTTTGATATGCAGCGAGTTACTGGGCTAAGATTGTTCCCCTGTCACCAAGCAGCAGACGCGCTCTGTGGAATGAGTAGCTTAAGCCTGGAGCTGCAGTTGGAATATTTTGTGTCTTTTGCTTTTCTTACGTGCTCTGAAAGTGGTAATGCCATGTGCCACAAACCCGTAGATCCGAACTTGTGGTGACTGGCTGCACAAGCTCGTATCTATAGGTATGTGTCTTCCTGGCACGCACAGCACCTTCCTGAGGCCTGTAAGAAAAACGATGTGACTAACGAGGACTTTTGGACTGGATGGTCATGAGAACGTAAATTGCTCTCATTGTCCGTGTTCCAGTGATTAAAAGAACAGACACCGAATCCTTGGATACAGGATTTCTCAACCAAACATATCCCACATGTGACGTCTTTATGCAATGACCCCACCCAAACTAGGAGGGTTGTATTGTGATGTTATGACATGACTACGTGCAATAGATTGTGGCAAATCATCACAAAGGGCTGTTTCATTGAGTCTGAATCCAACTTTGCTTTTTTTTTTTATTTGTGTGTTGGTTGGATTAAAAAAGGCTATTTTCTAACATGTTTTGACTTTTTTTTTAAATGAATTCCTAAAAATCCGAATGCCAGTCCAGATATAGTTCACTTTTGTGATACTCTGTAGAATCATTCAGTGTTTGGTCGATCTGCTCATCCCACCGTACAGATCAGCCATCCTGCACTTTTCTCCAGTGTTCCGCAGGTTGAGGTAGTAGGTTGTATAGTTCAGAGTGACACCACAGGAGATAACTGTACAGCCTCCTAGCTTTCCCTGAGGAAACACAACACGCCCTCCACACGGACAGATTATTCAAATGTCAACACCTGCTTTTAGACTGTGCACGCAAATTGTCACTTGGTTGTTAATGCAATAATTTTATATGATGTGTTTTTGCAGCCGTCCTTCAAATAATGACAACAATATGCGGAGCGTAGACTGGCACGAACATGGCAAACATGGCGCCTTATCTGACATTATTAGCAGTAGAAGCTTAAGTATCTCAGAGCAGAGGACAATGCTGCAGAAGAATGTTTGAGAGTTGGGAAAAAGCACTGATATGCTCTTGCAGTGAGGTTTGTTGGACGCTCTAATGAAAGAGATGCCACTGAGGGGAATCACCATACAGCCGCAGGGGGAAGAACACGGCCTAGGCAGCCAATTATGTACAAAGTTCAGTTTCACTTAACCAAAACAATGTATTTCCTGTGCGCAGCTATGCGGTAAAGACACGGCTGTGATCAAAACAGGCTGTAACACCCATCACTGCCTCAAACCAGGTAAACCACAGGCTGATATCATCTGATATCATCTGCGTTCCCGAAAGCAGTTTGAAACGCGCTGATTTACAGTATGATTTGAGGTGTATTCCAATGACTATCTCGCTCTGGAACCCTGTGACTTTTAACTTGGGAAATGCCATTTCACTGAACGGTTTTGATCTTTGCCGGAGAACCCGATTTTTAAATGCCCACTTTGGGATGCTGGAATTTGAGCTATGGGCGCTTACAGATTCAGAAAGAAGAACAATGAATTCTAGAAGAGTTCTTTTTTTTTACGGATCGATTTGTTTTAGAAAAGCTGTCAGATGAGGAGAAGTAAACACAGCTACGAAAACGAATCCTTCAGTGTCTCCCATTTGCGAGTTCTTACTAGTTCTCGCGCGGTTTTTGGTCCAGAAGAGTCTGGGAGACATGAAGAGGTGCTGGACGCAGCCCTGTTGAGGACGGCCGGTATCCTAGCAGTGTGGTATGCTGCTGTGTGCAGATGTGTAGTGCAGGGAGTGTCATGGTGATGAAAGACTGTTTCTACTTAATCTCCCTGCTCTGTGTCCTAAAGCCACCGGGTTCGACAGAGGTAGGGTAAGGAGCTCTTGAATGAGGAGAGAATGAAGAAGGAGCCCTTGGCACTGGGCAGCTCGTGCGAGCAGGAGCATTAGGTTACCGCAGAAACAACACTGATGAGTCTGTACATAACTGCCCTGCTTCGTATATCCTGTCTCTGTGCAGGCAACGTGTTTCCCTCACCTTTTCCCTCTGCATCCCTGTTTGCTGCGTTTGGTTGTGGCTGTGGGGTAATGCATTACAGTATACAGCAGGAGGCACACTGGAGCCCTCCCCATAGTACACACAGTCCGTTTTTTAAAAGTAGAATCAGTGCCTCAATGATTATTCTCTACAGATAGCCCCATTTGGTTGCTCTAGAAAAAGAATGCACTAGTATTATTTGAATGGGCATGTTTTTGATGAAACTCACAGAAGAGAGAAAAAAAGAAAAGTGTGAATGAGAAATGAAAATGGGAGAACTCGGCGGGTTGGTTTGAATTTCTTAACTGAGCTGGAAATGAAATAGAATACACCCTGATACCGAAATAGAGAAAAGCCAGAGGAGAGAGTGGCAGTGTGGGACCACACAAGCTATTTTTCTGCTGTCACTGATCTCAGCCTATTGTGTGTTGTCTGTCAGAGAAACCCTGTTCCGGTAATTCTCTCCTCTCCCCATTTGTCTCGCTTTCCTTCCATCTCGTTCCTCTTCTTTTTTCACAAGCTATTTCTACTATTTTGCAGGGACTATTGCCGATAAAACATAGGACTACCGAGCCTCTGGGCTTCCAATTACATTTCCTTTGCCGCCGCTCCCTGTGCTGGTGCCTTTTCTCTCCCTTGCTCCCTCCTTTTCTCTTGTTCCCACCCTCCTTTTCTCCGTGAAATGCACGCTGTAATACTCAGTCACTCTTACAGACACAGAGGGCGAGAGAGACAGGAACAGAAAACTGGACTTGCCGACCGGAGGAGGATTTTTTTTTCCTTTAATGAGCAGGAGCTTTGAGATCAGACATTGTAAGATAAAATGACTGCCTGTTTTCCCGATTGCCTTCTTTCTGTCTTTCCACTGCTACTGTACGCTCTTGTTCTCTTCACCACTTTCTGCCTCATTCCTCTACGTTTCTGTATCTCTCCTTCTCTACGCATACCAGGCCTTCATAGTCTAAGTGATTTCAGCTGTGGGAGGAAATGAATGGATATTTATTTCTACTTCCTCACTCTGCCTCTGCTTTTTCGATGGTGTCTGTGACAGGCAGAGGGGCAAGCAGAGGCTGCACAGTTTGTCTGCCCTGGGGACTTGAGCCTGCAAACCATGAAGCATGCAAGGTAGAGGAGGGAAAGCAATTACAGAGGCACAGGCTCAGACTTAGAGGTGTGATACAGCGAGACTAAAGCGGCGAGAAAGAGCAGAGAGAAAATGTGAGACAGATGGAGAGGGGAGACTGGGCAGAGAGACAGAAAGACAGTAGTGTCACATGGAGAAAGAAGGGTGAGTTCCAGCATGCAGAGGCACTACAGCAACAGGCGATACACATTTTTTTCCTATTAATCACTCCTGTGGCTGTTTTGGTGCTCTGCATGTGAGCCTTTTTTACAGTTTCTCTATAAAATTAATTGAAAAAAAAACAACTATTTTATCTTTTGTTTTAACGGGCTGGTGAAAAGCTTTGATTCAGAATTGCAACTGGAGA
Source organism: Menidia beryllina (assembly GCA_013363375.1). Lineage (NCBI taxonomy): Eukaryota > Metazoa > Chordata > Actinopteri > Atheriniformes > Atherinopsidae > Menidia > Menidia beryllina. Next base: position 5,398,217 of record JABUIW010000024.1, read on the forward strand.
GTGCTGAGATTTTGCCTTATCACGGCATGTTGCTTAGATGTCTGTAATATTTTGGGGAATATCACAGAATTTCTCTTTAGGAATAAGTTGTCTTTGTTCTGCTCGTTTCCTTCCGGTGTGTCCTCTTTCCTCCTTTCTTTCCTTTATTCCTACTTTCTCCTCTGTGGTCAGCGTGGATGTGTGGTCCGGCACAGGCCCATTGATCTGCTATTTTTTTCCCTATTCCATGAAATTTTTCCATGGAACTCCATCTGACTGTATCTCTCTACATTTACATTTGCGAGGGAGAGACTTTTATAGATGTGTTTTATGGGGATTCTATGTTGGTTTTATTCCTTAGCTTTTTCTGGCGTAGTTTTTAGTGTCACTCGGGTCAGTGATTTTCTCCTCTTTTCTGTCTAAACTCAGCTCTACTAAGTAGGTGTTTTATTCACCCACTTAAACCCTTGCACCTGCTTTCCTTTTCATCTTTCTCTGTCTTTCTCTGCCTCTCCTTCTGTCTCTCGCTGGCTGCACATGGTACAGTCTTGCATGTCTGAGCAGCAGACGGCTAGACAGCAGCAATCTGCGAGAGCAGCGTCTTACGCTCATCCCAATGATCTATTAAACAAAGCCCGAGAAAGCACAGCTAAAATCTTCCTCTACTTCCCTCCAGAGTTCTTTTTTTTCTTGCAGATCTCCCTCTTTCTATTTTGTCTGGCCACATCCTTCCTTCCTCTGCTCGGCTGACCGGCACAGACACACACAGAGGACTGCGGCAGCCACCGCCACCACGGCCAACTGGGTGAGTTTTCCCTTTCGCGTTCCTAGCACCTCATCTCTCCGCTCCTCCCAGCCATCTTCATCTTGCAGGCATTTAGATGTAGTTCTGTCCATCCTGACGATTGAACTTCCCTCCATAAAGTCAAAGCCGCATGATTGACAGGTGTGGCCTCACAAGGACTGACGGGGCTGGTGAGTTAGAAGATCTCATTGAGATAGAGCGCTATAGTTCAAAATCTCTGGCTTTTTAGTACTCGGGGTGGGTTTTTAATCAACACGAGGAGCTGGTTGCCTGTTTTTTATATTATCCTTGTTCTCTGGCTGATTGATTTGTGCTTGTTTGTGTGAACAGTACAGGATTTTGATATTTTAAACGAAACAAGCTTTACGGCTGAAGCAGACTATTGCAGTGACGGGGAAGCCAATCATTTTCTGAGGGTGAGGCATTCCTAATAACATTGTATGAGAGAAAAGTGTTGTCTGTTTGGGTGTCAATGGCCATTCAGTGATGACCACGGTGCAGTTATAGTGTGTGTGTGTGTGTGTGTGTGTGTGTGTGTGTGTGTGTGTGTGTGTGTGTGTGTGTGTGTGTGTGTGTGTGTGTGTGTGTGTGTGTGTGTGTGTGTGTGTGTGTGTGTGTGTGTGTGTGTGTGTGTGTAATGTGATATGCCTGTGATTTGACCTGTAGCATTATGCTAAATGCATTCTGTGTCATACTGTTCTATCTTGTGTTGTATGAATGAACTGCTATTAATGAATAGCGGGGGTTGCCGGGGGAAACCGTACTGGACATCAGGGCAGACTCAAAAGTGGGTTACAGTAGAGCACAATGCCAGGAAGCCATTACTCTGCTTCAGCCTCAGCAATAGCACACGTGCGGCCAGTGATACGCTGTATGTTGTGTAGAAAACGGCAGACAAAAAGCAATCTGTACCTCTCTCATTCCCTGAGACCCTAACTTGTGACGTTTTGCTGTGATGTGCACGGGTTGGGTTCTTGGGAGCTGCGAGGGGCACTCACACATCTCTGTAGCTTAAAACAAAGGAAAAATTAAACCAACAGGCTTAACATGGCAGAGAGGCAGAAAAGCAGATGGAAAGGGACAGTTAGCGTTTTACATTTCTTTTCATTTTTTTAGACAGGCGCGACACATTTATTCCAAGTCCGAATGGAGGAAACAATATAAAGGCGGGTGAAAAGGAAGAACATTGGATTTCATTCAAGATATGAGGGTTTTGTACCCAGAGGCAGACACAGCCTGTAGGGTGGAGGGTGGAAGGGAGGGTGAGATGGTTTGAGGAATGTGGGCATGAAGGGCATGTGACTGGGATGGAGGGATGTCCAGACGAGGCGGGGTGACATGGCGATACACTGTCACATTTACAGTGTTATTGTTTGTTGGGTAGGTACAATAAATGAATGAGGAATTCGTGACTGAGGTCACACCCACAGTACTGCTGTGACACATGCTAACATACTGTAGACAGACCACACAAGGACCTTATTCAGCTGGTAAAAGACAGCTGAGAGTACAATGCAACCATGCATTAGCAAAAGCAAGGTATACATAAGGTCTGAATTTGGTTTTAAATGGAATGATAGTGTTGCACTTGTCTGGCGCAGAACAGAGTAAAAATGCAGCTCTGTCCACAGGCACTTCTTGCCGTATCTTGAGAGCAGCACAAAGTACTGGTGAGAGCGTGACACTAAAAGCTCAGTACACTTGTGTTTGACCTCATGAAAATTGTCATCTTCCTATTTATGATTCTACTTAAACATTTTTCATTCATTGCACAAAAGTGGATGGTGCTGAATGGAGACACAAAGCAGAGTGGGTATTAAAAGATATGCATTTGTGCCGTGGAGAGCTGGAAGATTGTATGAAAATATAACACTACACGGAAAGCATTTCAGAGTATCCTGTGCTTTAATGGATGTGGTGGATGATTTGGACTAGTGTGATGGTATTTGTTACAGGTTTTTTGGTGCATTATTCTATATGGGGTCTCCCAAGGTCCCCAGCCGCAATGTTGTAATCACAATTCCCCTAAATTCACCAGTGATATGTATATTTACACAAATGCCTCTTTCTAGAGTTTATAGATGTTCTGTGATCACAATAGCAGCTTCATTTCCAGCTTTCCTCTATTGTTCTTTTATTAGTTCAAGGGAGAAATCCGATGCTATTTTTGATTTAGCTTGAAAGGCTCATCAAACCATCTAAAACACAAACAGCTGCCATATTTGCTTAAAGCCACACATAAGGTATTATGATGCATTTTAACATTGTGGTTAAATGCTTTAATTGAGTATGTACCTCTGTAACCTGTAAACATTTTTACCTACTAATATCTTATTCAGCTTTTCTCCTGCAGGGTTTCAGTCTATTCAAAGAGTGTAAAGGATCCATGCAGAACACCAACATATAAAGGCAGAGCTCATTCGCATAGAATTAGGCTCTCTGTAATGTAGACCCAAATGGGATCGGCTCAAATTCTCTGTTCTGTCATCACCATTGTTGTAAACACTCCACTGCTACTGACAGCTCTACATGAACACCATTTGCTTATATTTGCTCTCATCTCCTATGCGTCCATATCCAGAGTGACAGTCATAATTCATTATGGAGACATTCAGGTATTTTGTTTTAAAATTTCAATATTGTTATTTGATGTCTCAGGTCAATGTTTCTTTTTTTTCTGTCCATTAAGTAGCAGGTCTGCAGCAGTAGGTCACGGGGTCAGTTTTATTGCCATATCAGCACAAACATGCAGAGAAGGAGTACTTCAAAGTAAGGAAGAGGGAAGGTACACGGAACGAGAGTATTTGCTGACTGATTGCGTTTTGATTAATGTTTGGTTTAAAATTGTCAGCACTACTGTGAAAAAAATCCAACAAACAGCTACGGCTAAGTTTCATGGGTGAAGTCCAAGAATTCATTATATTTCCCATGTATGTTAATATATGTACACACAACTACTTGTTAAGGTTTCCGTCAACAACCTAACCTCCAGGTCTGAAATCATCTTTCTTTCCACAAGTGAAATGGCTGACCATTGACAGAACTCAAGATCCTCTAGTCTCAGTCAATGAAACCTGATTATCTAGCATGTAAAGAGGAGCACATGTGCCGAAATCAGCAGAGAAAGAAAATGATTAACAAGGAAACAGCCAATTCTACTACAAAAATCTGACTGACAATATGCAAGCTTATGAATCTCTTATCAGTAATGAGGGTGAATAATTCTTCTAATTTGTGATGTATATTGCTTTTATAAGTTTGCATTTATAGCTGAGCAGTGTTGTGCGTGATTACAGTAACTAGACAAAAAAAATTGTAATATGAGGAGGTTTAAGCCACACCAGGGGTTAGCCAAACCTTTGTCCATTGCCACAAATTGCAGGTTAATTAAAACAGGTTTAGTGAGTTTTCATTTTAGATTTGGATGAGAAAGCACAGCTGCAGATAACATGCTGTGAATTTAAAGTACATTTGATTGGAGTACATGGATCTTTAGAGCTATGTATCACAAAAAATGAAAGCATTGTTGCACACATTGGCATTTAATCGTAACATTTAAACACCTGTCCTTTTTAATAAACATATGCATTACTGTGTAGTAGTATAACTAATGTCGGTATATGTCAGCTGGGCATATTCGTCTCCTCTGTCCTCTGAGCTCACCCTTGTTCTTACAGAGTCCTGAAGTGCTCTCTTATTACTAAATGGGAGACTGGATTTGCCTTTGATTTGGGCTTGCTCTGCCTCAGCCGTTAGCCTGTTACAGTAGCTGCTCTGTTGCTCCAGCATTAAGAGCAGGTGTGTCTACCTCCTGTGCCGCCCCTCCTCTCTCCTTCCTGTTCCCTTATCACTGCAGTATGGCAGCTCTGTCTGGGAGGCAGCCATTCCATTGTTCTCACACCCCCTTCACCTATCGGTGCTCCTGGGGGTGCTGGCGCCGCTCTGCCCGGTCCACCCTGTGGAGGATCTGGCTTGAAATCACTGTGATACTTGGCACCGTGGTGCCCTGGGCAGGTTACGCTTATGGTTTTCTGTCTCGTCTCTCACTGGCCAGCGTTTAAAACATTCTCTGCTGCAGACCGCCGCCATCTTGTTGCCGTTGGTGCTGCCAGTCTGCCCGCCTCTGCTGCACTCAGACCAAACCATCTATCCCAGCTTTTACTGTTTGCCAGCTTCTCTCCTTGCTGCCGCTGCCGCTTTGTTCCATTGCTGCCCTGCCATTACATAGCCTTATCATAACACGATGCACCCCAGTCAGTGGACTCACCGAAAACTTTGAAGTGGATGTTGTCACAGACGGACTGGACGGTGTAATCAAAATCTTACAACACATCTGTTCTTGTTTCCTTAAAAAGAGGAATCGGTTCAGTCACAATGCCTGCTGTCGTAACCAGACTGGATTACAGTTACATCTCCACAATTCTTACACTTACTTTACTCTTATGTTTTACCGCAACAGATAAAAAAAAACACAATTTTTTTTTTTTATATATATTTTTTAAAATACACACAAATATAACATACAACATACAAATATAATTTCATGTTTACAGATATATACTTATGTCACAGAAAAACTCATATTCTCATATTAACTCCAATCACACTAGTTGTAGGGAAAACATAAATATTGAAATTAATATTTTATTTTTCTGTTTAAAAAAAGCATGGTGTTATACAGTTATACATTTCAGCGTGTGGACCTGCTGGTTTAAGCTATGCATTGGTGAAAAATGTGAATGTGAGTAGGTGGAGGCCAGAGTGTTACAGCAGCGGGTTCAGCAGGTCTTCGATCCTCGCAGATTTTTCTGTCAATAAGACGCCACACTAACGAACTCTTAAACACTGTGAAGAAAACCAGCTGTCCCCAGTGAATACATACATACATCTGAGGCAGTGGGAGGTTTGTATTTTTACTTGTATCTGTAAATGCGGCTCAGCCCTGAAACTGAATTTGCAAGGTTAAAGTGCTGTCAATCTGGAGCAAAGCTTTTTGTTTTATATCCTCAATCAAACCGAGCTGTTCAGAAGAAATGTGTACAAATGACAGTTATATTTGATAGAAGTGATGCTTCAATAACTAACGGCGAAAATGGCTGACACTCAGCCTTTGCATGGCTGCTAGATGGAGATTGGTTTGTCCAGGAGAAAAAACTTGAGACACGTTTAACATTTTTGTTAAAGTTACACAACATTGAAGGAGAACACTCAACAGACAAACATAATGAACTGATGTGCCACGTGGATCAGTCCTCTTTGATTAAAATGGAAACCAGCCATTGTTTACCTTAGAGTGTAAACAAAAACAGAACGCAATTATTTTCAGATTTTGGAAACCAATATTTTTTTCAGTAAAGAACATAAAAGACGATTGTTGGATTCACGTGTGACTCAAGCAGCTGGGTCCTGTTTGTCTAACTTTTAATTTCATTGTGTGCCAAATGTTTTCAGCTGATTAGGGATCTAAATTAGGGCGGGGAATTCCAGCACCTGGTTTCTTCTACAAAGAAGCCGTGCTGTTATTTAGCATTGTCTTTTGCGTACAAAGACGTCATCTTGATGAGGGCAAATGCTGCTCCAAAATCTGAGCCCTGAAAGTCCCTTTTAGATCTGCAAAATAATTAATGTACCCCACATCGTCAAAAAATTACTCCTGCTTTCATGTTAAAAAAAAAAAGGCTAAGAATTTAAAATTTCATTAATTTGATCTTTAAACCGTCTTACTTTACCTCAGTCATTTTTAAACGGCAGATGATTTTCGGGATCATACTCATGTATGGTTTTGCCTTTGAGCGGTAGGGCTTCTTCAGCCTTTGTTACGGATGGAAGTGTCCCTGAGTCCATGCAGGATTAATTTGTCTAAGCATTGCAGCATGAGAGCTTAAAGATCAGAGGTACTCCATTTGTTCTTTGCGCACAGAGATGTCTCCAGATTCTCTGAGAGTTTTTACAAAATCAAGTACTCTAGAGGACTTAACAATATGATCATAACTTCCCCAGTGGAGCAAATAGTCAGCAGTTCCATAATGATTTTTTAGCAGCAGCATTTTGCAGATTGGATAAGCCATCTTTTCTTCTCATGTAATCTGACTCTCTGAGGTGCTCTTTTTTTTCCAATCCTAACACAGACCTGTTGACAGTTAACCCAATTTATTTTCCATACCATTAACTTTTGCAGCATCGTGTTGTTATGTCTCTACTCATTTGGAATTTCAAACTTAGGAGGTTATTTTTTATGAAAGAGTAAAATGTCTATCTCAGTTATGTTTGTTCATAAATGTTGCAAGTTATTGCATTGTTTATCATTTACAACGTCCTGATATATTCTTCACTTTGAGCTTACTGCAGCTAAAGAGCATCTCCTGAATTACCAAAATAACAGTAAAACTGTAATATTGCAAAAGCAAATCAAGAAGATCTCTGCATTAGTCAGACACTGTAAGTCACATAAAATGTCACGACTGCAACACAATTACTACCACCAGCACCCTCAGCCAGCTCAAGAAAGAGAGTTTTAGTTTCAAGGCAGATGCTCCAAAAGCCAACATTTATATATTTCCCTGAACCAACCACGCCACCCCAACACCAAGTTGAAACCTGAATACTTTGGGATTTGATTCAATGTGAACGTAAAATGACTGACTTGCTGTGTTATTTTCATTCTGTAATCAAGAATACGTCTGCTGGTTTTCCTGTAGTGATTTGTCTTCATCACAGCAGAGAAGACATCAGTTGCATGACATGGTGCAGTTTGCACATGGAATGTAGAAAGATTTCAGGCACTCGATGAAAACCAGATGTTTAAACAATGCTCTGGAAGTCAGATGTCTACAGTTGCTACTGTATGAAAATAACACACTGGTTTGTACTGTGTAGTTACATTTCAGAAAGAGTTAAGATATAGTCAGGCCTCATGTAACTAATACAGGCGTCACACTGAACAAACATTCATCTAAAAAAATCAAATAAACATAAGTGCAGAAATAAAAATAGTAACAGTATTTGAGTAGGAGTATTTATGAGAAGTTGCTTATGAGTCACCTGGTTACAGTTTGCATAGCAACTATAAGGCAGTTTTTCATAAAGCAACACTTGGTAAACTTTATGTGGATTGGCTGAAGAGGTTCTGATCACAATGATGGTCAAAATGTGAAGTGAAGTAAGCTACAATAAACATTTACTCAGAGATTTAGACCTTTTTCCTTCAAACTTTGATCTTAGATAATCATATGCTTCACTATGAGATCAAACCAATCTACTTTTGAAAGGTATTAAAAGAATGTCCGTTTATACGAGGAGGGTGTGGATATTTATTTTTCACCTGCAAAACTGCAGTAGGAAAATCAGTTCCTTCTGGATTCTTTAACAGTTGTCAATAGTGAAGCGCATGGTGATCACAATCCGCCTGCAGAGAGATGTAAATCTACACAGCCAGCAACAGCACAAACACTGAAACCCATCCTTTTCTCCCATTGCAGCCTGTTTCCTTTGTTACTTCTCCCTGCATTCTCCTCCTCTGTGCACACAGTTAGACACATACTGCTGTCCTGTCTATGTCTCAAACATATGCGCTTACACACAAACACATCTTCTTTTGTTTGGAGTCAGACGGCATTGAAGGCAGATCCTGTGGCCCTTCTGAGGAGAATGTTAATATGCCTGCTCTGGTCTCTCAAGGGAGATTGAGAATGGACTGTGGCTGCTAATGCACTGTCACACTAACCCCACCAAGTCGTCACACAGTTAGAAGCAGCAGCACTGCTGCCAGCAGGGAAATTATTAAGTTATTATTAAGTATGATCACAATTTACCAAATCGTTTGCTCAGATTGTTTCCATGCAGATTGTTTCATAAATTGCTGATGTACTCACATGCATGTGTTTGCAAACAGTAATACAGGTGAGCTCTTTGTTGTGTATAATTAGACAGATTTCAGTTTGATCAACACTGTATTCATATGAACTCAGAGTAATTTCGTCTGTAATGCAGTACAGTAAAAAAAAAAATCATTTTGTAATATATTTGCAAAGATGCAATATTAAGCTGTATTTAGGAGCTTAATATTGCAACTTGAGTTGCATTAAGACATAGACAGTATAAGATAGGTAAGCAGCATGCAAAACTCAAGAATTTTTTTTTATAGAAACTCATGCACACAGCATTATAGAGAAGTAGAACAAATAAATACCAGCTTGATTGACATGGATATTTTCTAAATCAGAGCTAAATCTAAGATGAATAAGAATTCTTCATCAGCGTAAATCAAAACAAAAGGCTTAAATTAATGAGACACAATAGAGATAAGGCACCAATCAGAGCAGAGCAAATATAATTACATTAAAAACCAGATCTGTGAGAAGAATCAGAAGCCGACCCTTCAGAGACAGAGGTGTGGCAAAACTACCATTCAACGTTTAATCTTCATCCTGTCGAAGCATAAGTAAACTAAACAAAAGGATAGATTGTTGTGGGAAGTACAGGCAAGGCAAGATCAGGTAAACAAACAACCAGCCTGACTTATTGTATCCCGTCATATAAGATGGAATGTGTGTATTGAAACGTGAAATGCTATAAAATACATTTGAAGGATTATACATCAGCAATGGATAATGAACTGCAGATATAATGAAAATAAAATTACAGGAAACCGTTCACTAATTTATTATTGAAACCACTTAAGGTAATGGCTGGATCCAAATTTCCTTAGTCCTTAGAAATTTGGCAGATTTACTGCCCCCTCTGGACGAGGCAACCATTTTAAGGAGTGGTCACCATGACCACCTGCACCGACGTATTTGGCCACTTTGGGTCTTTATTATTAATTTCTTATTATATTTCTATCCTTCTTCATTATTTCTAACTAACTCTTAGTTTCTCCCATATTTAACAGCTCAAATGGACATTTATGTAAATAAACCAGATGTTCAGTTCAAGGGGATTTTCTAGTTTTAATGTAAAATAGCTGCTTTTTTTGTTTAGTTTTGTTAAGAGCTTTCTTGTTTGTTTTGTTAGATAAGACAAAGCTGTGAGGCAAAAATGAATTCCATAAATCAGTGAGGCTGGATTTTTGTCGAGCCACAATTCTCCAGAAGGTTAAAAGAACATTTATTAGCATAAGGTGTGGAATGTTGTATTCCCTTAGCCACATTTGAATAATCACATTTCCCAGTACTGGCATGGTTTTGAACGACTAATGGAAAAAAAGAACCATTCTCCCATAATGCAGTGCACATAAATGCATAGTTTTCTCGTTCATTACTGCTTTAGTATGATATCTTCTGCTTCACTTTGCAGATATAAGCCACATATTGATTACAGATTTGCATCTATTTTGGTTTTTCTTTGAAATATTATTTCACTCCCCAAGCACATTTTTGGATATGATCCATACAGATGTTGTCAACTCATATTACTTTGGAGAAACTTGGTAACCTTGAAAAGCTTTAAAGTTGAAATCAACACAAGTTCTTCCCCTCCCTGTCTGCTGTGCTCTAGCCTTGACTTTAAAGCCTTGTAACCATGGCAACGTTCGAAGTAATTGACACCCATTAAAATGTGCAACTTTTTTTTCACAGACCAATTAAAGTTTTGCTTTAAGCGTTAGAGTCAGTGCATTCATTTGTTAAAGGTTATGATTTGACAACTGAACCATCAGTGACTTTTCCCATAATCCTGTAGTCTATTTCTTTCTCTTTTTTTCCTCATGCAGTTCACTTCATCCAGTCTCTTCCCAGGACATTTGTTTGAAGTATCTTCATACCTCAAAGTCAGGTTGAATTCTAACAGATTTTAACATAATTATGAATTTGTATAATTAGGTGGTTATGCAAACATGTTCATTTCTTACTTATTCAGATATTTTCTGGGCAGAATGCAAATTTGCACAGAATCTATGTTGTTTGAACAAACAGAATTTGAGAGCAAGAGAAATGAAAGAGAATGATGACAGATTTTTGAGTTTAAGGTAAAATACTGCCCCCCCCCTCATCAGTGCCAAAGACATGACTGAGCACAAATTTGGTATGTTGAAAACAAAGCCGAGTTCTTGGAAAAGCCTTCACTGAAGAAGCAGTTCTCCCCAGCCCAGGAAAGGTCAGCCTCTCTGCATACTTCACATCACTGCATTGCACAGTAGGACGTCAGCCAGGGGGACTGAAAAAACAAAGAGATGGATATGCACTGAAATTTCCAAACCCCTGAATATATTCACAGTGGGGAAGGGTGGCAAACAAAGGAAGGATGTTAAAATAACATTTTGTATGTTTGAACACCAAATATACATTAGTGCAGCTAACGTTAAAGGGCTGATTGGTTGTTGGTGAGGTTTAAGTTGTCAAAAATATATTCATTTGTACCAAATTAAGCAAGGGGATTGTTAGTTTCTTTATAGAAATTAACACAGGGTAATTTTTATTTTTATTCATCAACTTCATTGTTCATACATAATACAATAACTTTTGTATTTCAGGCCAATAACATTAAAATTAACTGTAGAGGCAATGAAGGCCTTGTATTTAAAAACATTTATGTATTTTCCAACTTCAGGCTGTATGAAGCCCCTGAAATGTATCAGTGATCCTTGCAAAGGTTATTTATGCTCCGGTGATGGCAGCATTCATTTGGACAGATTAATTGAGTTTTTAGCACAGCATATGCTGCCTATCACACATCTTTTCCAGGCTTATCAAGATCAGATTGCAACTAATTTAGTTACCAAATTACAAGCATTGGTTCACCGTGCTAGTTCTGTTGTGTGTCAGCCATCCTCGTGCAGACCAGTGTTTGTGTTCATCCTTTTTTCCACAGCGCCACACAATTTTTAAAAGGTTTGTCAACTCACACGGAGTGAGCAGGGCTCCTGTCAGCGCTGCCCAGGGAAGCAGAAAGGAACTGTTCCAGTTCTCAGGCTCGTCCTTTAGTCAAAAGCAAAAATGTTCAAATTGATAAACACCACAAGTCAAAATAGAATCTATTCCATTCCTATCTAAAGTTCAGGTTTGGAGTTTTTTTCAGTTCTCACTCTTTTTTTTTTTTTTACAACCGAAAACCCACCAAATTAAGGAACTCTTATCTTCTTAAATTTTTTGTGAACTTTCCTGTACTTTGCTGCATAGTGGAGTTTCCTTGTA
>JABUIW010000024.1:5410529-5428752 GCA_013363375.1 Menidia beryllina
ACACACACACACACACACACACACACACACTCACACACACTCACACACACTCACAAAAGTACCACTCAGAAATTAGTCCGATGTTGAAGAATGCTCCAAGACTTAGGAGCAGATGGAGCTTTTTTTTCATTTTTTTTTTTTTTTTTTTACCACAGGAGGCATCCGCCCAACTCAGGTTCCTTCCAGCTGCTCGTCTGGTCTTTGAAATTGAGCTCTTGTTATCCCCGGTTCTCCATCAGCAGCTGCTCACTAGTTACACAAAGTAATGGTCCTGACTGTCATTTTCACACTCCTGTTTGTTTAGGTGTGTTGACGATCTTTGATGTCTTTATGTCGTCTTCGTATTATCAAAGTGTAGCTTTGTGTCAAAGTGCTGGGTTGTGTCTTCCATTGCATGCGCACCCATGAAAGCTGATGTGGTGCATTTTCATGATATGTACCTAAAAAACAGGCCGTTGATAAGAGATAGGTAGAGAAAGAACCTTTCACTTTGCCATGACATTGATAAATCAAAGGGAAGCTGACATGTTCTAAACATGAAGCGCATGAATTATACAGCAGTCGTGTTCAAATCAGCCATTTTCACTCACTGTGAATAATCCACCTGTGTGAACACTGAAGGAAGCTAATTTAGTTGGTATTATCAGTGCCTGTTTAATTAACTTCCTCATCATCCTTTGTGGCTTCTCACAAACATTACAGCTCTAATCACAAGCACGTATAAAAGCTGAATGCAATGATTTTCCAAAATCTCACAACGAGCAATTGACTTTTAAAACCTGGAAAGTGTTTTGGTTGTCCCCACCAAAGCCATGCTGTAGTAGCAGTCAGCGTGTGTTTGTCGTTGACTCTTGTTCAGCTCGCAGATGCAGGATACATCAGACGTAGGAGCTTCCATGACAGAATCAGGCCTGTTTTTAGTATAGCGTTATCTGAAGCTCAGAAGGTGTTCAGCACTGATTTTAGAGCATGTCAGGGCACACAGAGGTTTCCACTCATTATCTTAATTTAATAATGAAATAAGGTTCAGGAAATAGGCGTAATATACAAAGTTCTAATAATGCTACATTAGAAACATCGTTCTGACAGTTTTTTTTTTAGATTTCTGAGCCTCTGTTATATGTTTACTTCTGGAGACTCTGCATCTCCTAGAAGTTCATTTTTTGTATTTAATCATTTTTGCTGACTTGTGTCCAATTACCTAATTGGCTGCAAGATGATCTTCCAACTATTTATTTTTAGCACAATTTACTTTATGTTGCTGCCATCAGACTCAAGATGAAGTAACATTTTTCAATAAATGCTAAAATATTCCACACTCATAATTTGATGTTTTTCATGTTCAAGTGTGAAATGTTTCTTTATGAGATTTCCAGTTTAGATAGCATCCCAATTTTGAATTGGTATTGTAAAAGCATAAAAGGGAAATCAATACCAATTTAATGCAAATGTAGCTGTGATCCAAGTGTGGCTCAGGATACCCCTAAGACAGAAAAACCTTCAAACAGTTTTTGGCATCTCGTTTTGATTTGTCCAAAAGGTTTTGCCTCAGACGAACTGTCTTCAGAGGAGTTGTATAAAAAGGTTTGTGTATGTTTTTTTCTCAGCAATTCTCCTTTTTAGATACCCTCTGTTCTCCTAAAGGGGAATGTAAGTCTGAGAGAACCATGTGACACAGATACAGGAAATGACCCTTCGGTGAAAAGTCAACTAAAACCTACCAAGCAATTGTTCTTTGGTTTTGCTACATACTTTATGGGTAACTTAGATTCAATCTTATAAGATGCGCTTAACCCATGAAGCTGTGTTGTTCATGAGAACATTAAATGTTCAGAATTTTATCATGTCACATACATTTTTTAAAAGAGTTTTTTTATTTAATTTATTTTTTTATTGAAAGAATAGTTCAAATATAGAGAGATCTAAGAAATAAGGAAAATTCACAGTATCTGTGACTTTCAAAACCTGATGTTGAATAATTCGATACATTAACATTTTCATTCTTACACTTAAAGAGTTATCCAAAAGCTGCTATTCTCTTAGTCAGGTGTTAAATCCAGAAATGGGTGCTTTAGCACTATCTCAGTTATTAACTTTAATATTGAAGAATACTGATTAGTAGTGGAACCAGTTTAGGGTTCAAACGATCTAATTGCAGTGAAAGCACATCAGGGCGTGGACAGAAAACATCTGACGGTGTCCTGCAGGGACGGGGATGTCAGCAATAGACGTGGGCCCTGTGGATTTCGTGGGTTGGGTCTTTTTGGCATGCTTTACTACAAATGCTATCAGATGCCTTTAGGTTGGACAGTTTAGAGGGTGAATCCCGCTCATATGCATTTTGCATGGGACTCACTGTTGCAGGATGCAGAGTTTTCCGATAGGACACTGCAGTTACGCTGGGTGGGCAGCGCAACTCGCTTTGGCTGGCAGCTGTTTTAATGTTGTGGCTGACCTGTGTGTGAAGAAGCCAGATTTTTTTCTCCAACAAATTTCTAAAAAACATCTACAGTTTTGGGACATACATTACTAGTATTTGACAAGATCAACCCTACTTATCTCTATAAAACCCCATGTTACCATTGTCCGTTAGCACAGTAACACTGCCTGATGTGATGACCTCACCAAGGTCAGAAAATCTGCCAAAGACCCTCGTTAATATTGTATGATCTATGTAAACGTGTTGTTATTTCTGAGTAGCAGTAAATGTAAAAAGAGATTGGATTGAATTATTAATTAACCTTCCATTGCATGAGCATCTGTTGAATTAGCTCATCTATTTGTTCATCAACTTATGTTCCCCTCCTCAGAATGTATTTTCAATTTAAAAGACAAAAATGTGTTTCTTTTGGGATTATACTTCAGATAGTCATTCAACTACTACTGTAAATTAAGGATTTTTTCAATTACTTATTGATGTTTTGTGGTCTTGTCTAATTTAATTTAATCCGCCTTTTGTAAGATGAATACCTTTTATGATTTATTAGGACTGTAAGTTTATTGTCAATAAGAGTTCACAATGTGAAGATGGACTCACAGTTTGTACAACCCAAAAACAACCAAATGTAACCCAGATCGACATAACTCCACGCCCCTCCTCTAATCCTGCTTCTGTGAGGCCCCGTTCACCTGTGCTCCTCTGGTGCGGAGCTTCCGTTCTTAAAGTTTTGCAGACATAAATCGTCCATCCCTCTTACAGGCAAACATTAACTCGGCCACGCTGGGTTGTCTTCGTCTTTTTATCACGGAGCCGTTTATCGCAGGTCTGTGTTGCCACTGAAACCAAAGGCGCTTCTGGCTAAAGTCCACGTGGCACAAAAAGGCCGCAGCATTCCTGATGTCTGTGGCTAATCTGTGGTGTCAGCTTGTGTTAACGCTGCACCGCCAAATTTGAGGGCACACAGTGCCGGGGAATATTAAAAACTCCCATCAGCAGCATTCCTCGGTAGGAGGGTGGGTCTGATGAGTGCAAGGGTCACCTAAGGTTGAACAGTGCTTGTGTGTTAGAGCAGCCCTTACTGTAACGGTTTGATCCTCTGGACAGGAGGTGGGGCCGGAACAGGACAGAGAGAGCACACTTCAAAGGCAGCGCGCTCTCTCCTTGTCTGTCTTTATTGAAAGTGGGCTAAATGAGTTTTGTGGGGGATTTTGTTCCTGCTGTTAGACAATTCAGACTCTTGATAGAAGATGCTGAAAAGGACAGGGGGTCATGTGGGTAGTTAATTATTTGTGTCTCAACCTGCCAGATGCTCTCTGCATCCCACCCTAATTGACCTATAATGACCATGAGACATTGTTCTGCTAAACTTGAGAAGTCTAACAACTGTAAGGTCAAACTGGTCCCACAATCACCGCATGACAAATTTCACATAGGTATGAGATGGAGACTTTGTACTTGAGCGTAGGCATTTCTCTTCAGATATCTAACCATGCTGCTCCCCTGTTTGATTTCAATAAACAGAGACTTCGGCCGCTGTAGTTTTCTTATGAAGTGGGGAAAAAAACATGTGCACCCTTTCAATGTTTTGACACTGCAAACTGATGAAAGTCATATGATAAATGAAAATAAAGGTCTGTCTCTCTGAGGCTGCCATGCAGACGTGCAACATGTGCTGTGTTCTCCCCGACTCCCAGAGGGGCAAGAACAGGAATGTGTCAGGGTCAGGGGTCGGACAGCCATGTCCACATGCAGTGGTGCAACTAGGCAACAGGTGCTGTGCAAGAGCCGTCGCCGAGCCCTTCAGCAGTACAGTAAACCTTCCACCCAGCTCCAGTTTGCTCTGTTTCAACTTGCCATTTCCTCCGAACTGGGTTCGATTGGTGGGTGAAGAACACCGAATCTCAAAAATATTCCTCCCTCTGCTGAATGGTGAATTGACCCCCCCCCCCCTTCTTAAATAAATCTGTGACACAAACCAGATCTGCAACTGGAACGTTTGCGCAGACAGAGACGCTCATAGCTCAGAGGTTGGTAGTGTCTTGGGGAATTGATAGTTCAGTGCCAAGGTATTCCTCCTCCCTCCTGAGAGAGGCCCCAGCGCTCAACGCTGTGAGGTCAACAAGTACAGTCCATTACCCTCTGCCTGTGAGCACATGCACATGAAAACTTAAATATGCAGGACTGTTCCCTTAAGATGGTAAGACGGGAGCAGCCTGAATGCACGCCGAGACATAGCTGCTGTCAAGATGGAGAGGAGGAGGGAGAAAAGAGGAGCACAGAAACAAAGATGTTCCAGCGATGTGGAGAAGGATAACCCTGTGCTTCACTGCCCCTGCTGCAAAGCTGTAAAGTTGCAATTATTCATATTGTAAAATTATGGGTGTCAGTTTGCTGATTGCGCTGCTTGGAGAAAACGAGTCTTGTTGCTAGGAGAGGAGAGATTCAGTCTCCTCTTATTGGCCACTTGGCTGCATAAGGTGGCCCAATGAGAGCCCTTCCCCGCGCAGCAGAGCAGTAGTAGAGCTACCCCCACATGCAGACCTGATTAATATGTCAGACATGTTTTATGGGTTAACGTGAATCAGGCTAGATGTATTGAAAGGGCTGCAGCAGAGATTTAGTGTGTGTGGATATGTGGCTTTTGTGTGCGTGTTAGTCTGTACCACATACGTGCCAGGGGGTGGGGTGGAGGTATATCCAAAGCTCTGGAATAAAAGGATGCTCACCGCTCACATACACAGCATGCTCCATGTAATGTAATGAAGTAACTGAAAACGGGCTGACGAGGAGTGGAAATAGGCAATAGGTTTCCTCACATGTATATGATTATCGGTGCACGTGGAAGTGAAACACTTCACTGTGTGTCAGTAGTCTGCTGCTGCTTGAAAGAGGTGTGTGCTGTTGGTTTACAGCACAATGTGCAGCTGTGAGCATGCAGTGGATTTCCAAACAAATTTGTTAAGGAATCTTGTCCCCTTTTTTTAACCTGAGAGAGAAAAACACTACTTGTATCCCTTGAGAGAAGGGATACTCAGGCAATAAGTCCATTCTTTTTTTCCCCCAAGATTTGTTGCCTCATACACTTTGCTCCAAAATAATATATGAATTTTGGAGGAGAATCAACATGCAAGGTTCCTTAAACTAGCTTCATGGAGAAAGGGAAGAACTCTTAGTGACATGGAAGCAGATATTCCTCAGATGACTCACTGCATTGACTTGAATGTTGATTTATTTGAATAAGAAACGTATTCATCACTGTCTCCGCTGAATTGATGCCCTGCACAGTAATCCAGTCTAGGCTTTATTATACCTGGACCATGACAGAGTAGCCTCTGAACAATACCAGATTCTGAAACTGCAGCGGCTTAATGGAATAAAGCCATCATTACTTTCATTATTTGAACCCCATTTGTACTTCATAGAGAGCTCACATTTACACTGCCTATTGGAAATCTCACTCAGTTTCCACTCAGTACCACAAGGATCCATAAAAAGTGGATAGAACAGCTCTGATGATGCTTTAAAGGAAACTTCACGATCAGAGGAGTGTTAAATGTTAACTTTAAGGGCCGTTACCACTTTTTTTTAGGAGAGTTGATAACTGATAGCAACTTAACAAAAACATAATTTTGATATGAGATGCGCTTTATTTCAGAATCATTTTGTCACTATTTGGAGGACCTGCTGCAGAATGTGCTTCGCTGGACTTTAATACACTGAGCATGACTTCTATTCAAATGTTCTGTACAGCACTTTGTAATCGTGTTGAGGTAATCCTTATTTCCAAATGACTTGCTTGAAAAAAAGGGAAATAAGAGCAGTGATTTACCCAAAAATGGCACAACACCGGTTTGTCCCTTGATTTGGCCACTTTTTTGTCTGTGTGCTTGAATGAATCATAGCTTGTGGCTCAGGACTGTAAAAAAATCCCAATGACCAGAGGAAAAATTCCATCATGAAAAACAATTATTCAAGATATCAGGAGAATTTTAAGACTATAAGGGGGTTTTATCAGTTTTGCTCACTACTGTGTCAGATTTTTAGACCACTGTATGCATTTGTACAGCCAGAACAGCATGCTTCACTTTCACTGCTCGGGCATTAGGACCACTGTGTGGCTTCCTGTTTCCTTTCCTCTTGTGCCCTCCTATTACTTGCAACTTTAGTGCATCACTCTTGTCAGTTAAATTGCATTTTTGCATTCAGGACTTGTAACATTATCATATAATTGCCTTTTTTATTCGCTAAATGGATTCCAGAAGTTCATTTGATATGTTCCTCCACCCAGCACCAACCTGAGCAGCTCTAATCAGAGTAAGTGAAAACACTTGTGGATAAGATCTCCTGCGCAAAGAAAACGTTGAATTACAGTGAAGGATAAATATTAGTACAAGACAAATTACCTACAGATTTTTCTGAGTTCTTGTTATTTTGTTTTTAAAATAATCTTTATCTTAAGGTTGGAACAAATTCTGTGATTGAATTAATGGATCAGTATATTTCATGTGTAATAAAGGGAGTAATTTGTTCCTCTAACATATCCTTCAACTCTAAATTGTGGTTCTTCCCTTCACTGTTTGGGTTCACCTCTGTGTAATTTATCCATTTTTCAGCCCTTAATAGCAATAGCTTAATAGTTGGAGTGTTATAGCTCCAGAAAATGTTTTCACAGTAAGTACAAAACATACGTGCGATTTGCAAGGCAGCCGAGAACTGAGGAACTCAGAAGGTGTGAAATCAAAATGAGAATACTCTATCATGTTGATATCACATATGAATATCTAGTGTTAAAATGTCGGCTTTTTTAATCATTGAGATAATATAGTCATAGCAAAATGTTTTTGAGCGTCATATTTGTTTATAGAAAGTAAATTATTATGACCTTCCCCAGTTCTATTCAGTGCAACTTTTTCTCAACGTGTGCACACATATATGATGAAGCTGTAAACATGGTCACCTCACTGGTTATGCTGTCAAATTGTTCCCTCATTTTTTAACAGGTAAGGTTAGCTTACTGGATGGTAACTGTGAGTGTAGCTGTAAATTATATGCTAATATCACTCAGCTTCCCCGTGCTTTAGTTTTTCTACGTGCAAGGAGGGCTTCAGCGGAGGGGTGTAACACAGATTCAAAAGAGGCACAGTGAATAGAAGAGAGGAAATATTACATTTGTTATAGAAAGAATAGCTTAGCCTTCTTGTTTGAGAAGTGGTTCTGCAGGATTAGTTGTAGGGAAGTCATGAGCAAGTACTTTAGGATGAACCACTGATATGTTTTATGTACTTGATATGTTGAATAGTAACTTGTGATTATTGTGGTTGACTTTTGTCTTTGGTGTTAAACACATACAACATGACAGCGATCCATCCAGTTATTTAGCAAAGCCTAACAAGACACTTTTCAGAATTTGAAATCCTCTTCTCTTTGCTGCTCCGTGCCCATAAAACCTCTGTTCTCAGTGCTATCTGGCCTCACACATCTCTCGGATGGATTTACACAGAAGACGGCAGCTTTTAGAGTTATTAATATCACAAGAAACAATCTAAAAATAAGTGTGCTTCATACGCCGCAGCTGATCACTAATTGCTATCCTGCAAGAAAAACACAAGTCCTGACCTGAGTGTCTGCAGGCTGCTTCAATACATATCATTCTGCTCCTGCAAAATGTCCTCAGGCACAGTGTGCCAAAAAAAGAAAATCAAACCAACACCGAGTCGTTGGTATAATTGTTATTTTTTACTTTTGATAAAATAAAGTGCGTGACCAACAGCAGTAATCCAGAGTAGTTTTATTGCAGGTATGTTAAACGATTAATCTCTGCAGAATGAAACTTGCAGAATGCTCACTGAGCTGGATCAGCGTAAGAATCCTGTCAACTTTCCAATTTATCTCTGTAATTAGAGCTTTATTTTCATCTTGTGATGTTACATTCTTGCCAGTGGGTGTGCAGAGTCTATTAACATACTAATATCTTATAGAGAATTTCTGTGGAGAGTGAAAATTCGATGCTAGACTCTGAAAGTTTGCGACAAATTAAAAAGTGTTCAGCCACAGAATGTTGTTGAAATTCTTTTTAATTTTTTTCTCCTCACCATTTCTCCTCCAGAAAGAACCATCTGCAGTCCCAGTTGAGACTATCAATAATGCATGCGCTGCACTCCAAAAGCATCCCATAAAAGAGCTTTTACATTTGGAGGTGTCCTTTTAAGAGTTTGGTTCCTGTTGCTTCAACTGGCTGTCAGGAACATAGAGAAAGTTTTTTTCCCCCCGTCTTTTCTTTTTTGTTCACTCCTCTATGGAAATTTGCATCTGTTCTGTGGCCACACACGCAGCCCCCCGAAAAAAGCCAACAAAAAAAAAACTGCAGTTAGTCTGCCTCAATCCATTGTTCAGTTTTAATTTCTTTTACTTGTTTATTCAAGTTACATACATTTTTCTTGCATTTGCATTCCATCTTGTCTCCAAATGTAGGAATGATGTCTCAAGTGGACCAGATATGAGGCCGTTTAGGTCACAGATTTAAAATAGCCCGTCTGAGGTTTGCTGATGTGTATTCTGGAGGTGGCGGGGGGGGCAGCAGTTACAGATTTTTCCGTTGTCAGGCAGTCACAGGTTTGATCCCTCTCATTGATGATGTGTCCACATTAAAGCCACCTTTTTCAGAGACACGTCCCCTGTCTCGCCGTTCAAACTGTTGTGTGACTATCGCTCCATTAAGGTTTGTAATCACACAGCTTTTGTTCAGCTGGTTTACAATGCAGTCTGGTCACAGTGTGTCGGCCCTGCACACAACATTCAGGAGCCTACTATTAATTGGTTTCATACAAATCCCATAAAGCAGTTTCCCACAGTTGTTCTCCTGTTGTGTTTTCTGTCTTTTTTAAAATGAACTCTTAAGTGTTCAGAGAGCGAGTTCAGGTTTGGACTGCAGAGTCACATGACTAGATGGTTTTCAGTGCTGTCCTATGGTGCCCTCTAGTGGACAATGTTTTTGCTTTCATAAGCAGAATTTAATCCCAATGTTATTTTTCTTATTTCTCTTTTCTTTCTTTTTAAGTGTAAGGATAAATTATACACTTTTTTAGATTTTTTTTTAAAGTCAGTCTTCTGTTTTAAAAAAAAAATCATTTAAACAATTACTTTCTCTGCTCTCTACTATAGTAGATGTGTATTGATTCATAAAACCTGCAAAAATATTTACACCCTCTTCTTGATGGCCTTCTTTAAGTTTGCATTTGCAAAATTTATATCTTTTAAATTGAGAAAAGGAATTTTCTAAATTTATTTTTAACCCTATTCTATTGCTTTTTCCAATTCAGCCAGCAGAGCTAAATCTGTTTAAACAACAGAACAACTGGGGTACTTATAGGTATTTTTAACCCGATAAAAATCAAAATTGCTGTTGAAAATAATTGACATATTATAATTAAGTCTGGTTTCATGCACTTTGACACATGTAAACATAAATACAAAATTTCAGATGAATTTCAACAATGTAGATGTGAGATTCATATGAACAGCCTACATCTCAAGCTATGTGAGGTCCCAAAAAATGCATTAGTCTTCTACAAATGCAACATTAATTAAAAAAGTTTTTCATGAAACCTGGTCATATTTTTAAGACTTCTTAAAAAAAGATGTATTCTTGCGATAGAGACATTATGTGAAGGATGCACAACAATAACATCATGATGAAATTACATTTTACATTACATCTTTGCAGAAGTTACCTTTAATTACAAATGCATTGCATATAAAAGTCATAATACATGTAAAAATATATATGTATACTGTTGGAGTAAAAAAAATTAAAAGGCACAAGAGAATTATTTATAAAAATATGAATTTCTTTCAACAGAAACTTTGTGTTTTAACTAATGAGTCCTCCTCTGATGATGTACCTTGGAGTACAGAATGTTAAGTTTTAAGTGGATGTTAAAAAAAGTACTTAATTACAATGATATGAATGTTATTTAATTGCATGCTCTGAAGCAACTATGAAGTTAATCAACATTCACAGAGCATTGAATCGTTTACATGTAGTGCAGCAGTAACGTTGGGGCATTAGGCATATAGTGGTATGTGTTTAATACTTCGTTGGTGGTTATTGTATTCAGTACTGTATAAGAAATACTTTGGATATAGCAGAAACGGGTCTATGCCGAGGCATTGAAAGTACCATGGAAACCGTACGCCATGTTAACAGGCACTCGGGCTCTTCCCAACTCCTCAAATGTCTTGGCATCCAACACCAGGAGGAATGTTCCTTTATCCTGTGGAGAAACGTTTGTTAGAATTAAAATAAAAAAGACACACATTTAAAGTGAAAAGACAGAGCCATGTTGGTGAGGTAATATATAAAGAATGATGAGAAGACATATAGTTGTACACAACACAAGCTGCAAGTTCACTGGTGCGTTTTTCTCACTGGAAAAAAAAAACACCAACGCCCACTAACATCTGTCTTTTGTACAATGATCATTTAGTCCTGTGTGAAATGGCTGCATCGCCAACTCTGCATAACTTTTTCCTCTACTGACACTCCTGAACTATCGAAAGTATCTCACATGGAGGTTAAAAAACAAGAAGCATTAGCCCTTCATTTTAAAGAGGAACAGATTGGTTTTGCCAACCTGCTCTGTAGCTGGCCACAAGCTCTTTCACTCCCTTATTGTGCTGTGTGACCGTTGTGGTTCCACATCATAAACACGTTTTCTCATGTGTATTAAGAGTCTGCTGGACAGATGAATGACGTTGCTTCATCCTGTAGCCCTCTGCAGCGTTGTTGCAGGAATGTTTGCAGCAGCAGACGGGGGATTACTATGCTGCCACTGCAATGTGAAACGAGTCACCTTGTTTTGCATAAGTGGCTCATTAAGGCAAAACAGATTAATAACCACCCAAAACAGGTTAAATTCTATTGCTGCTGCCCTTATATTAAAATATGCTTCATGAATTGTATTGTTTTACAATAATGCAGCCACACAATGAACAGCAGTTTTTTTTCTCAACGTCTGAAAAAGA
Source organism: Menidia beryllina (assembly GCA_013363375.1). NCBI lineage: Eukaryota > Metazoa > Chordata > Actinopteri > Atheriniformes > Atherinopsidae > Menidia > Menidia beryllina. The sequence goes on from JABUIW010000024.1 coordinate 5,421,994, forward strand.
AAAAACTCTCCTGGTCAGGGTCCTGACTGCTCTGTAACAGTCTCCATAAGGCTTTTACCTGTGAGGGTGTGAGAACCACTGACAGGATGGCACCATCGTCCTCTTCCTCACCATCAGGTGAAGGCACAAACACAGGCTCCGATGGGTAGAAACCCTCCTGCTTCCAGACCTGCACACATCACTAATTCAGTTGTTTTTTTTGTTGTTAATTACTCATACTATAAGCAAAAATGTGGCTCTTAAGCTCCCGTATCTTTTGAGGTTGAGTAATGCTCCTGTAATGGCATGCCAGGGTTACTTTTTGGTGCTAAATGTTGAACATAATTGTATTCTGTCGAATGCAGTTTCCAAGGTGCACTCATTTTTCACTTGTTTTTTAACCATACAACTTTTTTTTTTTATCAAAACAGCATTTTCATTTTGTTGTCAGGCAAAAGGTCACTTTCAAAAACAGTGATCCACATTCAAACAGTCAAAAGAACTAAAATGAATGAGCTCACAGCAGCAGCTGTGAGAACAAAGCTGTAGATTGGAGAAAATAAACCATGAATTTTCCACAGCTTTTTAAAACAAAACAATACAACCACGCCTAATCACAAGCCCATAGGAATGTGACACATAACCAGACTTTTTCTTAATGTGGCCAGTACCTCTTTGTGCTCTCTCTACATTCTGTACTTCAAACCCCTAAATTAGACCAACTTGCAGCGACATGAAGAAACGTTTTCTACCTATTTGAAAAAAAGTTCCAAAGAGTCAACACACCTTTAAAAAGCCAAAGGGAACAAAGAACCAGCAGACCGAAGGCACATGAATAAGATAATCCAGCAAATGAGACGTAACAGCTAAAGCTTAAGAATGGCTGCTTAATGGATTTACTTATCTTTGGGTAAAATTAATATGGACACTATATTTTGACCAACATCCCATATTTTAATTATGGGACTTAATGATTCCTTCACAATGAAGGTGACACAATCCCCACTGTGATGTTAGCTTCACTGAAAAGGAGCTGAATGACTTCATCACATTTGTAAAGTCATCCCTTCTGCTGAGGTTTCTGCTCAGTTTTACTGCCAGCAGATTACATTGCATGACTGGAACAAAAAGGCTTTAAATATTCAACCAATCACAAAAGTTAGGTGGCCCCAACCTGAAAACAACAGGGTGTGTTTTGTCTTGACTGGAGACATTTTGGGTGATACATATTTTTTATTCCGAGCTACTGTTTTTGGTTTACGGTATTAAAAAAAACACTGTACTCAAATTTAAGGTTCACAAATAATATTGAGTCATTCGTTTTAGCATGAAATTGCTGACCGCACAACTCCTCATTGTTAGTAGTTGCTGTTCAGGACGTGCCCACTCCCACACACACCTTAAACGTCTTGTCCTTCAGGTCCATCTTGAGCAGTGAGTCGCCCACCAGGTGTTTGAAGCCACAGCCATAGAAATAACGGTAGGGTCGAGTGTTGCATTTGCCATAGTTGATCTGAGGGAACTCCAGGCCACCATATTCACACAGGTCATCTCCATGGAGATTCTCATGCTGGCAGAACACCTGTTGACAAAGAAAGGATTAGCTCTGCATTGTCACTTCAGGTCAGCAGAGTATTTGTCATCTCATTCCAAGCACCTATGAGCATTCAGCTTCAGCCCGACTGAGCGTCACTTCTGATGGGTTCATGAAGTGGGTCTTAAAGATTTTTTGGCTTTTGAAGCTACACTAATCTCATAGTGTGTGATTACTGAACACAAAATAGCAAATGAGACCGTAGAAAGTGAGCCAAATTAGAGGTGTAGAGCTGTGTAATTATTGTTTATTTATTTTTCTCTAGTTTATTGACTAATTGGCTTTTGACAAGTGCCTGTAGGGATGTTGCTTCAGAAGAAGTCATTAACAGTTCAGAATGGATCGGAATTTAGAATAAATGGATGGATAATATTGAATAGTAACAACGCTCAAAAGCCTATTGCAGCTTGTCATCATATATTTTGGGATGCTGAGGACATATAAAACCTATTATCAATTAAATTTAAAAATCAGTGGTGTCAAATACTGTGTTCAAATGGAGCCCCAGTAAAACTTAGGTGTAGACATTTTCGGCAACAAAAGACGATCTTTTCACCCATCACAAAGATAAGAGGTTCAGAAGCTATTTTGGCGAACAGGATTTGCATGCAAAAGCCACAATTTAAATGTGATATACAGATATAACAGATGTATAAGACACTTTGAAATGTGTCATCATCGGCAAGTGTTTAGTTGCTGCATGTCGGATCATAATTAAGTGTAAGATTCATTAGAACAATTTTATGAATTGATATTTATCACATGTTGGAATAATATGAGTGTAAAAAAGAATACAGCTTTCAAAGAATAAGGACATCGAAGAGCACTGATGCATTTTGTTTGAACCTCAGTAAACTTTGACCCGTTGTGCTCTAAGCCAGTTGGATTTGATCATAAGCTGCCCCAGTTCTTCTCTCGGCCTGAGCCTGTTTGTTTTAATTGTTTGTTTGTTGTTCTATTATTGTGTATTTGCATAGGGAGAAAAGCAAATAGCAATTACCATAGAACTCCCATAGGGACACTTTAGTTACTTAAAAGTCATACAAATCTGATTCAAATACAAATGCAAAAGCACAATAGATACATTTAACTACGACAACCTTCAAAGTTTTTATCTAAAAGGAACAAAGCGTTCACTGTGTCCCACAAAGAATTTCCTCTGTTGATCCCTGTTGCAGATAAAGCCCTACCACACCTTGCAGTTCCCACTGCATTCACATTACTGTATGCGGAGGCAGTTTTATCCAAAACAGTTCACCTCAATCGTTTGAGATAATGAACAGTGGTGTTTCCAACTTTTTGCTAATGTTAAATTTATAAGACCTAAATCAGAAGTAAGCTTTAATTTGTGAGGTCAAGCAGAGGGTTTACAGTTGAATTTCCTGTTTGGGTCTGAACTTGATAGGGAATGTAATTCGCTGTTATTGGGATCTTATTTCAAACTAAGAATGTTTAACTTACAATGGGGCCTTTCTGTATCGTGGCATTGTTATTTCAGCTTAATGGAGGAAACAGAAAATGGCCTTGGCTGACACAGAAACTGACAGGTCAGATCTGTGTCCTTAGTGCAGCCAATGTGTGTTTTCTTTGGTGCATCATCATCACCATCTTCATCTTCATCATCATCATCATCATCATCATCATCATCATCATCATCATCATCATCATCATCATCATCATCATCATCATCATCATCCTATGACACTGAGCGTATATATACCCAGCCGGTGTGAACATAGACCTTCATGCAAAAGAATGGTTGAGGCTTCATTAAGGCTCACCTTTTCTGAACTGATCTTGACACAGGATGCTTCACTGGAAGGGCGAGTGTTCAGGTTCTGGCCGGTTGGGGTGTCACTGGTCACATGTAGGGGCAGCACGAAGCGACGAGGGAAAGTCCTGTCTGTAGTATTGTACACCTAGAATAAACCCAGGAAGTATATCTGCATTTTAGAGCTGCACAAACCATCACATACAGTTTACCTCTTAAAAATAGCTACGTTTAAACAGCTACAATTCAAACACATCTAGAATTAAAAAGGATATAAGTCCCATCAGTGTTTTGAGAAAAATGCAATTTGGAAAAGAAGGCGCAATCAATAACTGGAACAATATGAAAACATGATTGCTGAACACAGAGTTGGAGTGTCCATGCATGAGGTAAATGCACTGACCTCATCCAGTGCCTCTCCTGACTGGCGTAAGTTCTGGATCAGGTAGTTGTTGATGGCTTGGCCGTCATCCGCACAGCACAAATCCAGCATCAAGAATCCATCCTCCTCAAAAGCATTGATTTGATGGAAGGTGGACATGGCTTTGGTGTGGTACTTAACTGGGCTAACCTAAAGGAAACGCACGATTATTTTTCCTTTACATCACAATGTGCAGAATTTGTCATCAAGTGATTCTCATCCCTGACTGTCTGAGCCACATCTGACCTCTCCTGTGCGCTTGTCGACAAGGTGGAACACAGTTTCCTGCTTGGGATCCCAGTAGATGCCGCTATTCAAAGCCTTCCCCCTTATTTTGCAGGTGACTATCTTGAACAGATCCATCTTAATTGGCTGCTCGATGAACACCACATAATTCTCGGACATGGCTAAAAGCAAGAAAAGAGTGTTACTGGGCTTCACAGCTGGGGGTAGAGAGGGAGAGAGGCAGACCCAACTCCCCAGGAGCACTGCTCACCGAAGCTGTGGTAGTAGGAGGGATGGGACTTGTTTGCCGGCACAATGGAACAGAGGACTTGGGCTCCTTGAAGGGTGTCTTTGCTGTCTGTTTTCTCTGGAGGTACTCGGATAATATTGTACAGAGCTCCTAAAATTCAAAGGTAACATTTCAGAAGCCTTTTACCAACATTTGCTCCGATGTGAAAGTTTGAAGAAGCAGAGGGCAGATGTTTATTGACTCTAATGTAGCCAATACTGTAAAGCAATATCAGGATGAAACTGTTGATGAATTATGCAAACCTTAATGCGGGCTTTTAACTAGTGAAAAGCCAAACCTTTGCTTCCATAAGAGTTGCCCATATTGTAGGTGGTGCCATCTGGATCATAGTGTGGGTGTGCAGTGGCTCCATTTACAGCAATAAACTTGCTCCAGTCAACCTACGACATAAAAGGGAGCAGGGCTGGTTTTAGCTCGATACATCAGAGTGGAAAAAAGGACAAAGTGTAAGTGAGACACTTGAATCACCGTCAAAATGCTGGCAAAGGTTTTAAATGAGTAAATTAGAAACTGCATTTAACAAAAAGTCTGATGAGAAAAAGTTTCCAAAGCAACTCATCTGGGGCGGTTTTCCATTATATATATTTTGGAAGCATTGACTTTAAACTACTGTTTATAATTATATCAACATTGAAGATATTAATCTGGCTGACATCAAATCCTGATTTTCAAAAAAATCATATTTCTCTTCTATACCAGGGAAACAATAAAATACACTTTGTCAACAATAAATCACTAGTTTTAAAGCATGACAGTCCTTTATTTAACGTTTGGAAAATCTTATAAATCTCTCTTATAAAAGGAAGCTTTTCTCCATGATGACAATCATAATACCTTTTCCAGTGTTTCTAAGTTCTCTGGGTTCACTCTGTGCATGAAGTTAGTCTCTGTGCTGACATAGTAGTCCCCTTTGTATTTCACAAAGCTCACACTTGCATTGTCTGTCGGTTCTGAAACAAAGAAAAGCACAGGGATAGCTTTTTAAATGCCTTAAAGCTTTTCTTCATCACTCTGATACACCGCTTACAGACTGCATTTACTCTGTGAAGTTTGAGGAAATGTTAAAGATTCTCTGCTTCCCCGTTACCTCGGCATGGATCGAGTGCTTAGGAGACTCCACCCCTCGCTCCACCGCAGATTTAGTAGAGAGGATTTAGTACAAACCCAAACTCTAAATAAATTATCCCCTCCTCCCATCTGACAAAGATTTTCCCTCTAGCTGTGCCGACTCAGCAGCCTCCTCTCAAATTACTGTGTTGATTGTACTGCATCAAAAACTCTCCTCATTCTTGAAAACCTAGCGCAGATTCGAGTGCACATTCCTGCACACTTGCTCATCGAGCCAGCTGCTTACCGATCATCTCGAAGCGGGAGAGGAATCTCAGGAAGAAGTTTTTACATGGGTCAGGCATGGCAAGGGTGCCGAACTCTGACATCATGATGCGGTCCCTCTCACTGTTCTTCTTGTAGGCATCACTCCTGAGGAACCGGCTCATGTACGTAACCTGACCCTCATGGATCTTAAACTGGTGTAGCATAGCCATCCCATCGAACCAGTGGTTGTAGCTGTCATCAAACACAGACATTAGGATGTTATCATACACCTCATGATATTCATGCGCAGCACAGAGAGACTTTCATAACTTACTGAGTATTTCCAAACTCAAACTTTCCCGGGCCATTGCGAAGGAAGTTGCCCTTGATCCAAGATGGAATGGTGCCTTGTACCTCGGTAGCGATTGGCTCTGGGGTCTCCTCCATGCTGCGCACGAGAGGAGCGATTGTCTCCAGTCCCTTTAGAGCTGTGGTGCATTCCTTTGCCTTGCCATTCTCAGCAGGGCTGGCTTCATCTGAAGGAAGTGCATACAAATACAAAAAGGATCAAATCGTACCCAGATCCTTTCTTTTTGTGACTAAGGTGTGAAAACATTAATCTAACGATGAACTTAGGTGATTATTTGTTATGACATGACAAATATGAAAGTACTGAAAATACACAAGACGGTACAAAGACTTTCTGGTTGTATAAAATCACTGATCACTGGCACTAATTAAGCCAGTGAAAAGGTGGAAAAATTAGCTTTTGAAAAAAGATAAATGATTAAATGTTATAAAAGCTTTAAATCGTTTGAATATCTGTCAGAACATAATGTTAAAGAGTTTTCCAGGATTTCTAAATAGTAATAAATGGACATAACCGTCCAGGGTGTACCCGGCCTCTCGCCCATTGACTACTGGGATAGGCTCCAGCCCCCCCGTGACCCCATTAGGGAATAAGTGGTTACGATAAATGATGGATGGATGGATACACATTTGAAAATGAAGGTGTTGTTATTATAGTGTTATTCAATTAATAAGTATTTATAAATTATGATGCTGCTCCTGATTATTTATTTATTTATTTATTTATTTATTTATTTATTTATTTATTTATTTATTTATTTATTTATTTATTTATT
>JABUIW010000024.1:5428762-5461813 GCA_013363375.1 Menidia beryllina
ATTTATTTATTTATTTATTTATTTATTTATTTATTTATTTATTTATTATTATCATCATTAGTGGTGAATGTCCTTACAGTGGTTACCCTTAGGGTTTCAAGGGATGTTGTGAAATCATTGATGTGAACAGGGCAGGTGAGTTGAGATGGCATTGAGTCAAACATTAAACACAAGTGGTTCAATGTTAGATTTTTGAATGAGGATTTGTCCTCTGGTGCAGTTCTTCATTCCCACCTGGAGTACAGTAACTTGGTTTGTTGTACTTTACAGCAGCGTCTGTTACTCCAGTGATCACAAATGTGTGACTTGAGTTATCACCAGCTACACTGTTTATTTCATTACTTCTGTCAAGGAGAGCCTTTTTCCACCACATGATTCAACTCTGAATGTAAAACCAGTGGGCTTTTGTTTCAGGGGATATGTCCATACATGGATGTTAAAACGTCATGTACAAAATATCTGTACCAGATGAAAAACATCCAGCACTTCAGTTCTCCCTCTTGAATTATGGCAACACTGCAGAGCAGCTATGTCCTTCTTATTCCAGTATATTTATCAAGAAGAACTACCTAACTAACTAACTAACTAACTAACTAACTAACTAACTAACTAACTAACTAACTAACTAACTAACTAACTAACTAACTAACTAACTAACTAACTATAGCTAAATAAATAAATGTGGCACAGGGTGCACAGAGCTTATCTTCATAGTTGGGATTTGCAACTGCAAGAAAATAGTAAAGTGATCATGGAGTAACTGTGGCCCTTCTTAGTTTTTGGTATGAAAACTAAAATGAAGATTTTAAAAAAAGGATGGAGGATCAGAGAAGAGCAAAAAATGAAGGTCACATTTTTATGTGATCATAAAAAAATGTGCGACCACAGCTGCAGGTATAGAATTAACCTTCGTGGCACTCCATCAGCTGGAGCCTTTCTCCTGAAATCATTCGTTGGACTGTGCAGTTCTTGCGCAATCCACTAAAAAACAGATGTGTACGTGCTCTAGAGCTGGCCCAGCTGTAATATCTGAGCAAATCAGACTTCTATGGCAGCTGTGACTATGTGCAGGATAGATGATATAAATGATATAGAGACTAACGAAGGTCAGACATTTGGATTCCATAAGGTGCATGTTTAAAATTCCCTTTTAAGTTTCCATATAGACAGAAAAGCAAAAGGGAGAGTTCTCATAATCACTAGCTTTAACTAGCTTTAACTTGATAAATAAATATTAATACTAGCTGAATAGGCAACTCCCACTCTGTAGAGATTGACCATCTGATGATCATTCCAGCATAACAGAGCAAAAACCGCACACAACCAGCATCACAAAAGAGATGTTGAAATAGAAAACAGTGGAAACAATAGCTGGCAAGGATTGTGTGTGACTGATTTGGATCCATGTCAGGGGAAAGAGAAAAGTAGTGTAACATGACGAGAAAGCAGCAGCTCATGACAGAATATCCCAGAAATTGTGTAACCTTACAGTTGTCAAAATGATTAAAATCACATTTCATCTCCTTGCTAAATGTGTATTAACTTTATTTTTTGCATTGAACAGTGTTTGTGTTTTAAGACAGGCTGGAATACATTTGATTCTGACTGGAATTTAAGAGTTTCCTCTATAAATGTAGCTTATTTTGAATTGTAATATCACCGATTTTGTGTGCAGCAATCTGTTGAATGAAAGTCAACAAAGTAGTACATTTGCTTTGAAATGTTGGAAGAGCCCAAACTGTGCTAAATTCTGTTCAATTAGAGCGTTATGCTCTAAATTGAACAGGGTAGTGTTCGAAAGCTTGACGCTTTTGAGATAAATGTTGTGCACAGACACGTTGTAATGTTCTGCTGCCGATTATGGGCATCTTCCGTTCAGAAAAGCAAACCCAAAGTACTCTGGGGAGTCAACTTTACAACTCTCATGACGATTTGACTGTGCTGAAGCTGGAAATGAGGCTTGATTCTAGTGCAAACAATTCCAAGTTTCATTAATAAGGATGGGCAATGGACATGTTGTTGTTTTACAGTAAAGGAAAGACAGAAAAAAGCATGTTAAAACGAAACCTGACTCGACGTGAGTGGCACAGCTGAGAGCTGCAGAAAGAACATTTTGTACTGCTTTCTAGAAATCTCTCATCACCAGCTCACTGAATATCAGAGGAACCCACGAATGATCTATACATGCTGCACGCATGAAAACATAGAAAATCACGCATTTATTCGGATTATTTTAAGTCCAAATGTGGAGTATTTATCCGGATATCCCAGCAGCAGGTGAATCACCCACAGCTGTTTTTCTTTTCTTTTCTTTTCTTTTTTTTAGTAAAACATTGCCAGCTTCTGGGCACACTTACCTGAACTCTCCAGCTTCACGGGCGACATGTCAGAGGATGGATGCGGACTCTTTCGGCTTTATCTGCGACCTGTCAGACCATAAACCTCTCACAACTGTTCGCAGCGCCGCTAGGGCTCCGGGCTGGTGCGCGGTTACGTAACGCCGCTCCCTCCCAGCAGCGCACCCTTCATATGGGCCGCTGTACTGCGACTCAGGCAGCTGTTTACTTTTTGCTGTCGCCTTATGTCATCAATAAGTAACTCATTTCATCCTCCTGCGGCACACAATTAAAACATATTGATAATAGTGTATAATTCATTAATAAGATAATAATAAGAAAAAATGCTGAAATACCCTTTGACTTAAAGATATTCCAGCTCTTCATCTCTGTGCTCATTTTAGCATTCCATTCTATTCTAGCGCTTTTCTACATCTGTTTGTAGGTTATAAGTAGCATTCCAAAGGAGTAGTATTATTGTTAAATACAGGGATTTACAAATCTGCAAACTATTTAAAGTAAATTGACACTTTTGAGGTAGATGTTTTTCCATTGATTAATGACAAATTGAGATTTATTTTTAGTTTGTTCATATTAGTAAAGGTGTTTTTAAAAATTGTATTAAAATATAATTTTTCATCATCGCCAGCAGCAGACAGCAGACATAATGAGTTATTGTTATCACCACAGCGCTGCATGTTGCTTTTCACAGAGCTGTGAGTACCATATAACAGGTCAAGTGACACCTCACAGCCAACGGGCGTCCATATGGACCATGTGGCTGTCCAGATAATCTTTGCTGGAGGATTAGGACTAAAGTAAGTTGGTTAGTGGAGGAGGACACAACACGGAAGGATTCATGTAGACACGAATATGTTTCTTGAGCCTTTCAGGTAGGGTACTATATATTTCCATTTTATTTAGCTGTCCTTAAATTCATCAGTCATCCTTAAGCATAATATAACTTGTTATTTTGGTGGATTAACTCATTGACCAGGGCTGTCATGCAGGCTTATCCTACACGTTTCATATTACCATCAGAATCTTGGTACAGCTTTTCATTTAAAACATAGTTCAACTTTGAAGAAAACAAAACATCAACCATTGGTGTAAAGCGGCTTTAAACTGTTGCAGCCACAGATCGGATATGCTTCAATGGAAATATCAACAGTTGCATGGGTGTTTTGCTCCCATGTCACTTTAGCTATATACACAAGATACTTCCTGTTTTTTTTTTAGGTTCAGCTTCACTGTCAAAACATGTTTTGGAATGTATAAATGTACATTCTAGAGGAAGTTTGGATGGGGGAGATAACAAAAACAGGCTATTAATGATCATGATTTAGAACCAAAGCTGTTTTCACAATACTTGGCTACAAACATGGGCAGACTATGTTCAGTTTCTCATAAAAGATTGTCAGGTATTTCCTGAATAATCAGTAATAGATGTAAACACATGGACAAAGTGTTATCATGGAAAACCTTTGTGGAACACAACAAAACTGCGTAACATTCAAGTATTTTATTGACTGACTGTACTCATTTTAATTAGCTCTTTAGATCGTACTCATCGCATTTTAGCAGAAGAATACAGTCAGCAGTGCCAAGCAAGACTGTCTTAATATCAAATCTTTTTTTTTCAACAGGAAACGTTAACTATCTGCAATGGCCTCTTCAAAGAGCTCTATAAACTGGGCTTTGTCCGAGCTATTTGGGCAGCGGAGGCTGTTAGGGCTCGGTGCCCTGCTGGCATGGCTTGTCCTCTTCCATCTCCTGGTGAATGTTTGGCTCCTGTGCATCTTCACCAGCCTCTTAGTGGTTCTCGGGGGTTGGCTTGGGTCCCGGGCCGCGCTGGACACAAACAGCCTTCTCCACCTGGAACACTTTTTGCCCCTCGGCAAAAGTAACCCCCCTCTGTATTCACCCGAGCATGAGTGGAGGTTAAACCATGAGATTCACAGCGCCGTCCACAAAGCAATGCGGGACTTTGTGTCCTCGTGGTATCGCACTCTGCTACCTGAGGTGAAGGGAGAGTTCGAGCAGGCCGTGCGTAACTCGATGCTGGAGTCAGTGATGGAGCTGAAGGAGCGAGCTCGACGGGTGGACCGTAAAGCACTGGTTCAAAGGCTGCTGGAGCTCTACGGCTGCCACCTGCAGAGCTACATGGCAATCCGAAAGATCCAGTCAACACAGAAGGAGAGCATGAGCCTGTGGCAGCTCTACAGAGAAGTAGAGCTCCCTCATCCAGCTATGAGCGGTGCAGCCACTGAGCTCAACTACTCCCGAGCTCTGGTAAGCCTGGTTCTACATGTCCTTGTTCCATACCCTCAGATGGAAACCAGGACCGGAGGTTACGTGGTTGCAGAGCTCATTACCTGCAATGTGCTGTTACCACTCATAAGCAGGATATCCGACCCGGACTGGCTAAACCAGACCATCGTGGACATTTTCACCAAATCCAGAGAACCCCATAAAATCAGTGTGGAGGACCTCCGCTCTGAGGCACTATACAAATGTCAGATCCAGCAGGAGTCCTGGACCACATGCAAGTCACTGTCTTCCTGTGATCAAACTGGTCTCAGCAGTGAATGTACTTCAGATGTTGATGATCCACAGAGTGCGTTCTCTGGAAGCGACTCCTCCCAGAATAGCACTGAGAAAATACCCAGTTGCCATGCAGGTCTGCACAATCCATACCAAATGAACTGCTGTTCGCTTGCATCTGGTCTCTACTCCCACGCATCAACGTCCAAAATGATTTCAATAGACTCTCTTCAGTCCGACTTTGACGATGACCAAGCTGACGTCTTTTGTGACTGTGGTCCTCCTACCAGCCTCTGCACCTTGCTAACTGTAAAAGATGATGATGCCTTTGGTTGTTTTGCTCCTCTGAGAAATCTTGGGCCAAAGGTGGTGGTGCCTGAAGAGTCCCACTGGCCCGCAGGGATAGCCCAAGAGAAATCCCCATCTAGTCCTCGAAGAAAGCTTTGTCTAACTTCGTACAACTTTGAAGCCTCAAATAGTCCAGCTTCACCTGTGAACATTCAGAACGTGCAGATATCGGGTACTGTCAGTGCAAAGGAGAAGTGTAGCACGGGTACACATCCTTATACCCTCTACACTGTGAAGGTAACACCACCTCCTACTTCCCTTTAATGCTTTGCTTATGTTCTTGTGTGTTCTAATGATGATCCACTTGTTTTGGTTTTATAGTTTGAGACAGCGGCTGATGGTGACAGTACTGGCAGCACTTTGCAACCTGTAGCTTGTCACAGTGTCAATCGGAGATATAGTGAGTTCCTCAACCTGCAGACACGATTGGAGGAGAAGCCTGATGTCAAGAAATTAATCAAGAGTAAGAAATGACTCTCTAAAAAAATCATAACATAATGATACTGACCAAGCTGCGGTGTTTTCAGACAGTGTTGTATATTTTAGATTTCAAAGGTCCAAAGAAGACGTTCCCTGACCTCTCGTTTGGCAGTCCAGACTGTGACAAAGTTGAGACCAGAAAAAGCCAGTTGGACGGCTTTCTTAAAGTAAGTATCTGGATCATGACTTTGTGCAGCATGGCAAAGCATTTGTGTGGCCGTTTAGTGAGATGTTTTTCTGTTTTTTCCTTTTCCAAGCAATTAAGCAGCATTCCTGAGACAGCCAATAGCGAAGACTTGCAGGAGTTTTTGGCAATCAACTCAGATGTTTCCACGTACTTTGGAAGAAAACCAGCCAGCAAGTCAAGAATTGACAAGGTGGGGATGAAACTTATGAAATGTGTCCATATGCTTTCATTCTGACTTTCATATTGTGGGAATCTGCTGTTTTACTATGCCTCATTTCTCCTGAGTGTAAATGAAAGTAACACACACTGCACTCACAATGAGGCGTGGGATGCTGACACGTTTGTTTCACATGTCTCATGTTTTGTTAAACTTCCTGTTAAAGATGATGGAAAATGCATTAGACACTTTGAGGACAGCGTTTCCTCAACCCGAACCCCTTAGTCCCACAGATGACATGGAAGGGGACACCGATGGGAGAACAATGGACAATAGAAAGTACAGGTGAGGGTTCTGCCAGCGGCTAATAATCAGACTTGTGATCCAGCACCACCGCTGGAATAGTGTTGGTGAAATTTTTGAAAACTTATAGAAAAAATATATTTCACTTTCAGAAGTGAATTTTGTTTTTGTGTACTTTTTTTTCTGTAGGAGGCTGTTCCCAAGCAAAATATCCCCCGCTCTCAATATTCCCGACCTACATCCTAAAGTGACATACTGCTACAGTGAGGGCAGCTCTGTAAGTGACGGCACTGTGCTCTCTTTCGCGATAAACGTGTTCTAAAACAGGCCGTGTGCATGCTTTTGTGTTCAGGTCCTGAATGGCATGTCGCTGTCTGGCCTGGAGAGCTTTGTCAAAGAGCAGGAGAGGCTTCTGTTTGTGCCTAAGGTCACAGGAGCAGCCGAGCACATGTGTGAGCCACACGGTACAGACAAGAGGACGTCGGGAAAAGCTCCTGGGACAGGTTAGGATTGTTTTACTTTACCCTAACATCAATGCACTGTGCTCCTTTCAGCTCTTTAGACACAACATGCAGTGACTCCACACCACCACTTAGGTGCAGCAAAACCTCACTGTCTGTGCAAGCCTCTGATTAGCCGTCCCTGTAGTCCCTTTCCACCTATGGTGAGTTTAGTCTTAACAGTATGATTCATCAGACTGATTCAGAGTTGTTGTTAATGATTTGAGGCATTTGCTTGTGTATTGCAGACACAGCTGTGGCAGATGTTGTTTTGAACATCTTGTGTTTGCTGATGAAGGATCAGTGGAGCTGGCTGTGCACTGAGAACATACAGAAGACCATCAGGCTTCTCTTTGGCACCTTCATTGAGAGGTTTTTCCTCTGTCCTCCCTTTTTTCAGACTGCACATTCTGAACCGTTAGCATGAAAGCCATTCTTGACACCCCTTAAAACTTTGTGAAATCCAAGTATCCTGAAGTGATTAAAATCATGTCTTGAATTGGTTAACAGTTGACTTGCACCAACTCCCACTAAGTGTCTGATATTTGATCTCTATGACAAGTTCTTCTTTTTCCATTACAATAAAGTCAAAGCAATGATACAGAAGTTAAAAGTCTGCTGCCATTGCTCGCACACAGAAAGACTACAGATGTATTTTTCTAGCAGATGATGTCTTTGCTGTCACTTGTTTTTATTCATTTAACTGAAAATCCAGATGCAGGATGGTTTCCTCACACCAAAAGCAGTTACTGCTGAAGTTTTAGCAAAAATGCTGCATTACTTTGTTTGATCACCTTTGAAAAGACAATGTTTTTTATTTTAGACTGTCATGTCTATGTAGTTACCAGCTCCTAGTGATTTCTATATGATGCTACTTTTTAAGTCATTGGGGCTTTGCTGTATACTTTCTTAATTTAAAGTCAGACAGAATGTTGACTCATTTGTCATACACATTTGTTGATTACCTAACCAAAAAAAATGTCACTGAAGTGCATTGTAACCCTGTTGCACTGAACCACTAATTTCTGTCCCAGATGGTTGGATGTAGGTGCCGCCCACCTAACCAGTGCCCCCTGCTGGGTGATTTACCTACAAGTGCTTCAGGAGGCCGTGTGGCCAGGTGGCTCGCTGCCTGCTCAGCCACGGCCCGAGCGCAGCGCCACAGAAAGAGAGCAGACGAAGGAGCAATGTCTGGACTGCCTAATGCAGCTTCTACCTGGTATTTAGCAGCTGTTGTGTTTCAATGCTGGAAGTTGCCATCTAAACATTTTCTTAAGGGCTATTTTGCTCTTTGTGCCTGGACAGATTTTATCACTGACATGCTGGGCAATGAAAAGTACCGGTTGAGCTTGGAGACTATGCTGGAGTCTTTACAGGACCATCAGATAAACAAGTGAGGAAGTAACATTTGGTTGCTGTTTCAACATGTAATAATAAGCATTGTATTTTTCCTTTGCAAACTTTAAACAAAAAGACTGCAATTGTTCCTCTTGGATTAGGCGTGAATGGTGAATTGATGCTATATTTCAATGGTTACTGCAGGACATATTGCTCATAAGCATCTATATTACCAGTTAATGCTTGTCTCTTGATGCAAATTGCCTTGTTTGTGTGGTCTTCTGCAGGCATCTGATTTTCTGCATCTGTGACCTGCTGTTGGAGTTCCTGATCCCTGAGTCATGTAATGAGGCCTTCCAAAATACCCTCCTGCAAAGTCTGGCTAAAGACACAGAAAAAGACAACTCTCACATGTGATCAGATCACAATATGCATGCAGGTGAACCTAGATGATACTGAGGTGGCATATTCATATGGTAATATTTGGTCAGTGTGACTTTACACCTTCCAGTAACTTTGCAGTGATAAAATGATGGGAAAGAGGAAGAGTGTGTACACATTTTTGACGTAGTGTGATGAACTGATTGCGCTGGTTTGACAGTGAATTCCCCTGTCAAATATCCCAGTTATTTTGTACCCTTGAGCCCAAGTGCACACAGTGTAAACAGGATCAAACTCCATTAATAACTTGGCCCTTTTCACCCTTAGCCACCGGCACAGTGAGCACATGCTTTTCAAATGCATATTTCTGCTTCTTTTTCTAAATGTATCTATAAATTTACTTAGAGCTGAATGTGTTTTACATGTGTTCTATAAAGACTGATAAATCAATGTGAATAAAGATAAATGGATAACTGTTAAGCTTAATGATTCATGATATGAGTTTTGATGTAATTGGCTGTGCTTTTTAGAATGGTCTACGAGGATTTATTCTGTCCTGTTTCCTTTTAACTCAGGTCAGTACCCTCGGCAGAGGTCTAACAAAGTCTAACAAAAGACTTGGATGAAAGGTGCTGAACTTCAAGTCGGTGCTGAATCAATGTCTGTTTTTCTGTCTTGTGTCAGGGGATTTTGAGGGAATCCCCTGTCCTAAGGCCATCTACAGAGACGGTAGCATTTTATATTTAGTCCTTCCAGCTAAGTCTGAGCTGTCATAACGATGCTGTTGTTTTGAGTTCTTAAGCTGTATTTTTTTCTTCCGATCCTTTCATTTTCCCTGGACCAGCTTTGCCTTTTGAGGTTTTAATATTTTGATAAAAATTTGATCAGATATAATTGATGTTCTCGCAGAGAAACAGCCTGACAGATAAGTGAATGTGACTTTTAAAAGCCCATGTTGCCTTTTTCTTGCCTTCACTGAGAACTACACTATATTGCCAAAAGTATTTGCTCACCTGCCTTGACTCACATATGAGCTTAAGTGACATCCCGTTCCTAATCCATAGGGTTCAATATGACGTCGGTCCACCCTTTGCAGCTAGAACAGCTTCAACTCTTCTGGGAAGGCTGTCCACAAGGTTTAGGAGTGTGTTTATGGGAATTTTTGACCATTCTTCCAGAAGCGCATTTGTGAGGTCGCACACTGATGTTGGACGAGAAGGCCTGGCTCTCAGTCTCCGCTCTAATTCATCCCAAAGGTGTTCTATCGGGTTGAGGTCAGGACTCTGTGCAGGCCAGTCAAGTTCATCCACACCAGACTCTGTCATCCATGTCTTTATGGACCTTGCTTTGTGCACTGGTGCACAGTCATGTTGGAAGAGGAAGGGGCCAGCTCCAAACTGTTCCCACAAAGTTGGGAGCATGGAATTGTCCAAAATGTCTTGGTATGCTGAAGCATTCAGAGTTCCTTTCACTGGAACTAAGGGGCCAAGCCCAGCTCCTGAAAAACAACCCCACACCATAATCCCCCCTCCACCAAACTTTACACTTGGCACAATGCAGTCAGACAAGTACCGTTCTCCTGGCAACCGCCAAACCCAGACCCGTCCATCAGATTGCCAGATGGAGAAGCGCGATTCGTCACTCCAGAGAACGCGTCTCCACTGCTCTAGAGTCCAGTGGCGGCGTGCTTTACACCACCGCATCCGACGCTTTGCATTGCACTTGGTGATGTATGGCTTGGATGCAGCTGCTCGACCATGGAAACCCATTCCATGAAGCTCTCTGCGCACTGTTCTTGAGCTAATCTGAAGGCCACATGAAGTTTGGAGGTCTGTAGTGATTGACTCTGCAGAAAGTTGGCGACCTCTTCGCACTATGCGCGTCAGCATCCGCTGACCCCGCTCCGTCAGTTTACGTGGCCTACCACTTCGTGGCTGAGTTGCTGTCGTTCCCAAACACTTCCATTTTCTTATAATACAGCTGACAGTTGACTGTGGAATATTTAGGAGCGAGGAAATTTCACGACTGGATTTGTTGCACAGGTGGCATCCTATCACAGTTCCACGCTGGAATTCACTGAGCTCCTGAGAGCGACCCATTCTTTCACAAATGTTTGTAAAAACAGTCTGCATGCCTAGGTGCTTGAATTTATACACCTGTGGCCATGGAAGTGATTGGAACACCTGATTCCGATAATTTGGATGGGTGAGCAAATACTTTTGGCAATATAGTGTATATCTTCTATCATCTGCATGCGTGAGTTTAAGTGTGTACATTCATACTTTCTGTAAGACCTCTGACTGATATTTAAACATGTGTTGGCATCATGTCAAGCCATGATCGTTTGATCCTGAAAAATGCCCATTTCTTCAAGGCATGTTTTTCTTGATGAGGCTAAGATTAACACTTCCCTGAATGACTTATGAAACCACACTGCTAAATATTCCTTTTATGTTTGGCTCTAGAGGGGCATAAAGATTAGAAAAGCAACACCAAAAGTGTTTCCATATGTCATTCTAACTCCATCGAACATGAAAAACAGCAATGGAAAACGTGCTTTTCTTATGACACTTGTAAGTTAAACAATCTAATGAGTACAGATCAGATGCAAATGCATTTTCTGTAAGGATCAGCTCAGTTTTGCTTTACTGATAAGGCATGTTGGGGATTTTGTAGCTTATCTGTGAGCATCGGTGATGATTGAAACAAATCTATGCCAGAACCTTAATAACCAGCTTTTTATTCACTAAATGAATACAGTAAATAAGGCGATTTCTGTGATTGTTGTTCTGATGTGTATGCTGTAAATAAGTTAGCAGAGGGACTTTAACTTTTGCACTGACAGTGTTTTTGCAAATGCTGCAAATACTGACAGAAGACTGATGCTGTCACCATCAGCAATGAATAGCAAGCTCAGATTCAGATGAAATGATTGGAATTGCTTCCAAGCACAGTTGTTCTTTGTTATTCCCCTGTTTTCTTTTTCTTTTTTGTTCTGTCCATGTGATATGCATTTGTAAAGTGTAACTGTACGGAGAGACTTGTAAAAGGTGTAAGTTAAGGTTCAAAAGCAGAGGACACGACAACAGGAATACACTTGAATCTAATCCAGTAGTTTTCTTGATGCAGACATTCACATATGAACCTGTGTCTGATGATATCGTACAGATCCACTCTGTTTGTTTCCTCTACTCAGAGCCCGAAGGACTTCTTAAAATGGATGTTAGGAACATTTAGCCCATCATGCTTCCTTTCTCATGAGATCATGGGCTGATACTGGCGGCCTACCACCTCCTGTCTCATGCTATGGGACTTCACTGGCAAGCGAAAGAGGCAAAAAAAAGCTCACGCTGTATCTATGGTGGCCACGTACATTCCAGTGTCAGAGCAGGAGAGTTTTTTTTACAGCGAATCATTCAACAAAACAAGATAACCACTCAAACTCATCACCAAAAAGGGAAAAAACGGTTCAAATCTATTCTTTTCTTTAGAATCCATCCTCCAAAATATGAAAATAAATCCCAAGAAGTAATCTCTTAACATTATTAAACAGACATAAGAGAAATGATTTCTGGCACACACATATAGCGACAACACCATTCCGGAAGAATTTACCATCAACCGAAGAATTAGTGACAGAATTTGGTTTAAAGCTGCATCTGTCCAAGCATTTCAAAGCATAGCTTAGCCATGGCTATGACTTTTAGTGCTAGAGAAGCATTGATTAGTCCAAAGAAAATGTTTCTGGTGAAAAGCATATTGCAGGCCAAGTAATAAAAAACTGTTGGATATAAATTATCTTAAATTTTGTCAGTACGACTAACCTTTGTGCCACTGTATCAATAAAGCTGCAGGGATACTTGGAAAACCCTTTTCTTTCATTGCAATCCGCCTCTGCATCCAAAAGTGTTACCCAAAACTGTATTACATAAGGAGGAGATCATATATAGCCTCTGGACAGAGATTCAGCTGATTTCTCTCCTCAGATTGATGGAAGGACATTGGATGTAGTTAAACTGCCTCTGTCCCAACATTTATTTTCACTTTCTATATACGTATCTATATACGTATCTTTTTAGTGTGTTCTGTCATCATATTTTAGTTTGTTTCCATTTTCTAAACCAATTCTGAGCACAGATCATAATGGATACTGTAGGGAGAGCCACTACAATATAGATACAGTATATTCAGCAGTAACTTTGCTTTAAACAATTTACAGCAACTATATAGAGAAAGGCTTCAGCTTCTTTTTTTCCCATAGAGCCAGTGGTGAAAAATGCATTCAGATCATTTTAACATAAAGACAGTATGTCAAAAGTAAAATTTTCCAGGAACTGCATGTGTAAATGAAGCAAAATTTTTATCAACATGCCCTTAAAGTGAAAATACTGATTTAACTACAAAGGATGATGTCACAGTTCTTGCACATCATGTTACACAAACTTTAGGTCACAATCAATAGGTTAAAAACTTTGACTCTTAATTATCCTGCAGAAACAATCAGCTGTCATCAAATGTTCTGATGACGAAATTGAAAAGGCCTCCAATACAAATAGCTACCATGATAAGCACTGCACCAGTATTATGATGAGTGTCTTTAGTTTAAAACAAAATCATCTTGTTTCTACTCTTTTGAGATATTTAGTGAGTTGAGTGACTCACAGAGTCCCACATTAGTGTACTGGATATGAAAGATGATACTACCCTTGATGATGTGAACCAGAACCAGAGATATTTCCCACTAACATGGTGACGAGATTAAGTTGATGTCCTCATATCGTCTCATGCATAACAACAGATGTTCTCTTTATGTTTGCAATTACTGGGATGCTCGCCAAAGGTGACTGTTTCCTCATTGACTGGGTGAGTCCCATCATAGCACAGACAGTTCAAGAGAAGATGCCAGCAGTTGATCTGCTTGTGCACACAATGCATATGCTCGAGGGAACAGAGTATCATAAGCATAATTAGCCATAATCACAAACAGTGTTCTGGTCAAATCTTTGTAGATCATACTGAATTACTCAATGACTCCCAGCTACTTATTTGAAAAAAAAAGAGGCTGTTTTCTACTGATTTTCTGTCCTCGTTCATTGAACTTCTTTGGCAGTGTGTTAGGTCAAAGAGAATAAGTTACATGGAATTGTACAAATAAATGGACAATGTCTGCTGCGAGAGGAACAATGAAAAGATAAGGTGTTGCTGATGTCCTTATCACCACAACTTTGGACTGTCTGGCTCAACCCATCAGTCACTCTCGGCTCTGGAAGTTTTCTGCTCCTAATGACGTTTGTTTAATGTTTATCTTAATGTTTATGAGATGTTTCTGCAGAGTCAGCACATCTTTGACAGTCAGACTCTTTTGCCTCTAATCTTTCTAGGAACTATTTACGGAACAAAACAAACTTCCACTTCCAGCTTATAATTTTGAGTGTATTGACATGAAGTTAGACTGCATTTGAAACCAATGTATTTTGACAGATGTCTCTCACTGAGGTCAAGGTGCTCTGTCTGGTATTTGAAGGGTGGGCTGAGTGTAAAAGCCTGTTCCGACCACAGCAAAACATGCCAGTGCCGTCAAAATCATGTGCAAGTTTGTGCAAGTTTATTTGTGCATTCACCCTCTGCCTTTCAATGCAGGTGTGTTATTGTATTGTATTTTATTTATGAAGCTATTGCCTACAACAGCTTCGCTTTACTTCACATAACTTGGATTTCTTGGAAACTAAACGAGGACTGGAAAATATAGCTTTAACATAACTATACAGCTTTAGCATAGCTCACATTGAAGAGATCAGCGTTCTTTGAATCTGTGGCTGCATAGACTGCTTTTATCAATAACAATAATAAAATGTAATACATGTCATTTGGATTAAAAGTATTTGACTCCTGCTGAAAACTATTTTTTTCTCTAAAATTCAACAAAGAACAGAAGGGGCCACTCCTTTGGTTGAATAAACATCTGGAAAATGTAAACAGTTGTTTCTTATAAACATGTCATTTAAGCATTCTAGAGATGCAGCTCGTAGAGATTTATTCAAAGCGTTGAGTTGGCAACCGTCTGGGGTGATGAAACAAATGCTGATTGTGTGAATGCTCGTTCTCACCTGTGAACAGATGGTAGGGGAGAAAGGTGCCCCCTCAATCTGTGGATCAGGAAATGCTTGTAAAGGGATTTGTCCTCCTCCTTGACACATTTTCTTTGCATGATAGTAGTTAAGGCCTACACCTCAAAGGAGGTGTAAAAAGGGACGCCACCTGTCATTTTAATAACTAGCTTTTGTGCACCCTATGGGCAAACGCCAGGCTGGAGCTCACGGTGTTTTAACAGGTATGCCACGATAACAAGGCTGCTATTAAACAAAGCTGTTTTGATTTATGCTCCAAACAGTGCGTTATACATTTAAAAAATGTACAAGATATTGTCATTTTAAGTGTTTATAAAATTCTGCTGCTACGATTGTTCAAATTCACGTTGAATTCATGACCCAACAAATTCAGCATTTTTTATATGCTACCACATTTTATTAATTAATATTCTTGTTTGTGTCTTTTAAAATGATGTCAATCACTGACACGTGCTAGCCACTGTGGAGAACAAGTTTTAGTTTTTTTTATAGTTCCCAGATGTATGCTGGGGAAGAGAGGTAATCAGAGCTCATGTTAGACCATGTGCATAGATGTACGGGGTCAATGCATGGGGAGTGCTGAAACAGCAGATGATATCAGGGCATGGAAAGACAGATATATTTAACTTTTACCCAGAAACGGCAGTACATCAGGTCATTACTACTGACGCTGATCTCTTTGTGGACATAAAGCAGACAAAGGTATGTGAACAGACTGTCTTCTGTGTAAATCAAGCAAAGGGGGGTCATGGTAGCATTATGGCAGTTTTGTACTGCACCAGCTGACATCAGCACATAAGAATAAGGACTCAATTTGTTAAAATATTCAATTCTATTTTTAATTACATCCTAATCTAAATGTACCTAATGCAGTTTTTGCCTGACATCTTCCATGTTTCTAAGCCAAACTTCGTAATAGTAATCTATGGGGATCTTTTTCACATAACAAGTTTTAAGCAGTAATTCTGAGCTAAATCTTTCATTTGTGGCCGTGTTGCTCGTGAGTATGTCCTTTAAATTGGTATCTACATTGCACTGCAGAGATCGGATTCATATTTCCCAGGGGAAAAACGACGCTGTGAATTTCAAAGGAGGCTAGAAAAGTGTGATGGACCATCAACTGTTGAAAGAGAAGTCCAGACTGCAAATCACTATGTAGTGTTCAGCTCTTCATACTTCTGTTTATTGAGTGGAATAAATTCAAATCAGACCTTTTTAGTGGTGTAGGACCATCTAGAAAATGCAAACGAACTATCAATGCGTTTCTCGGCTCATACCAATGAGTTTATAGGGAGGAAAAGGTTTTTAGACCAATACTAGCGAGCAAAAACTGGAAAACTATATACTGTTGAGATAACCTAATACAGAATAAAAACTCTGAAGTCAGTGCTGATGAGGGACTCCTGTTATCAGATTGTCGGCCAGTTATCGTCTATCATGCAACCCAGACTGACAAAACAAAAACTATGGAAGTACATTGTGGGCTGCTTGCCAGGGGACAGATGAACTGAAAGAACTATGTGTTAAATCCAAAACTTGCGCTCAGAAAACAACAACTCTCACAGTTCTTACTTTCCAATAGAGAACCTAAAGGATACATTTCAGGCACTCCACCTTTGCATCTCTCTGTGGCAGTTTGGTAGTGAATAACCTGTCCATGCCCTCTTAGAATCTGTTGTTGTACATTAAATCTTACAGAACCATATTTACCTTGGCAGCATATCTCTGCACACATAGAGGAGACATAACAGGTTCACTCCCCAAATCTGCTGACACACCACAAAGAAATATTGCTTTTACATTGTTTATAACAACTTTGTTTCTTCTTGGCTGAGGGGAAATGCTGAGAAGTGCAGCAGTACAGTCATTTCTTTAGTTATGCTTCACATCCAAGAAAAAACAATCATGATTTTTCCCCATGTTGAGCAATGCTCAATTGTCAAAGGTGTTGACAAACCTGTATACTAGTCCAGCAAATGTTGTGGTTCAAGGGTAAGAAAAGACTTGAGATTTAAATGTTTTTCCTCTTTCTACATAACACACCTCAGCCAACTGGACCACAGAGTAAAGCAGCCATGACTCTGCCTCTTTTGCAGGATGACCCCTTTAGTCCGTGGGCCAGAATCTGTACGATGACTTTCCGTTTGAACTTTTTGGGGGCAACTTTCTTCCAGTTTAGTTAGATACCTTGGACTTCAGTGATCTCAAAAAGCCAATGTTCCCGCGTTTTCACTTGCACATTAATTAATTACGGCCAATTAAAATTTCGGTAGTTCCACATCTGGCCTATAGGTGGCTAAAACTAAGAAAATGTCCATATTTTCGGTTTTAACCAAGTGATCTTTACCAAAAATACTTTTAAATCATTAAGGTTGATCATTAGAAAAGTTTTTTTATGCAAATACTGATGGAATCAACATTGAAATGCAATTTAGACCTTTAGTTTCTGTTTTCGCTGCCAGAGGGCCCCTGAACCTGAATACTACATATTTTCCACTTTATACAGCCATAGCAAGACAAAAAACAATAATTTAATATGCAAAACCCTTGTTTTTGGTCCAAATAATTTCTTACTAATTTAATTATTGAAAAAACTGACACTTCACTTTCCATCATATTGCATTTATTAACTTAATGAGAGAAAAACAACTACTATCACAAGTAAACCTTGGTATAAAAAATTGAATAATATATAATTTTCACTGTCAATAAAAACTAAGGATCCATATTTATGTCCAAAGTAAAAATCTGAACCTCTCATATTTACAGTTATATTATTTCTATCTTAACCTTTCCTCGCGACATCATACTATTTAAATCCAAACATATCATATTTACATCATATTATTTAAATCCAGACCTCTCATATTTATATCTGTTATATTTTCATCAAAAACTTACAACATATATGAAAAACATCATAACTCATCATCTGAGTCATCCAAGTCCTCATTATCATTTGAGTATATCCCTTCCACATCGTTCTCATTTTCAATCATAGCAGGACAGTTTGCACAGTTGACACATTGGCATAGGTCACTACACAGCAAATGGCCCCTTTTGCATGGACAGATTTGTGTAGCACATGCATTTGTCTTGCACTTGCAAGACATGTCCATGGTGACATCAGATGGAGCTGTGGGATTTACCATCCAACAATAAGAGAGCACTCCATCTTCAAAGGACCAGCCATGACCTTCTGGGTAAGGGGCGTTTATAAACTGGTCCAAACACCTTCTATAAATTGCTAGCTGGTATGGAGTTGGCTTAGAATGTTGTCAAAGACAATCCTCATTTGGTGGAAAAGATTGATCTGATTTACAGAGAAGATAAAATTTTAAACCTGGCATCATTAACCCAGTTTTTCTGTCCATAAAAGTGACAGACAAATTCTTCAAGCTGAATGAACAATTTATCATCAACATCCCAGTTTTTCCCAAGAATTTGAAAGCAATTAACAGCTGGCTCTGATTCAAGCATCAGCCTTAAGGCTTTAACTTTTCCTTTCCCTTTAAAGGCACTTAACATGTCACATCCAGTAAAAGCATGAAGACCAACAAAAGCTAGACCTTTCCTTGGACCATGAAGACTTGCTAGATGAGAAATATTAACAATACGAGTTTTGTTGCCAGTCCCTGTCTTAAAATAGATAGTACTCTCAAAACAATGCACACAACCCAAAGCCAAGACCATGACATCAGTGTCTGGGCTCAAGATGGCAATATCTTTATATTCCAAATAAGCATGCTTTGCATGAAGTAGAAGTCTGGTATCAGCTTCTTTCACGATGACAGCAAAGATTGCTTTGGGTTTGCTCGCGTACAACACGTTTACTTGCTCTCCCAATTTTTGTTTTGTCCGTGTACTTCGAGTAGCACTTCCTATGGTACCCAGCTCAGCGGGTCCCGGCGACTCAACTGTGTACTGAGAAAACGTTTCGGCTATTTCTTTCTCCCTGCCACCCAGGTCTATCCAGGAATTGCAACTTTCAATAAATCGCCGCCAACTGGCACCAGAAAATGAAATAATTGGACGTTCTTCGTATTGAAACAAGTGCAAAAAACATTTCACGGGCGCTGCCATATTTAAATAACCGAGCTCTCGCGCTGAGATTCAGCCATCTGATTGGCTGATAAGCAAAACTCGGATCTCGCGATTTCTTAGATTACGGCGAAAAATTATATTTTTAATCGACTATAACTTATTAATGTGCAAGTGAAAGGGTGGGAACATTGGCGTTTTAAGATCACTGTAGTCTCTAGCAACTTATCCAAGTGAAAGAAAGTTGCCCCCTAAAAGTTCAAACGGAATTGCTTAAGGAGACGTCGTACAGATTCTGGCCCACGGACTACTTCTTGTAGAATACACTTACGTTTTTTTTTTTTTAGTTTAATGTTGCACAATGAATTATATGAGTTTACATAAGACACCATGTTGTGAAAATAAGAGGTTTTGGGAATGACACAAAATAATACTTTCTTTACATTTTATTTACTTCCTCCACTGCACATGATACATTTACAGTTTAACCAAATATTTTATCTTACATTTCATTAATCACAATTGGTGGAGGCCTGGAGCGTCTCCAGTGTAAGCATGTCAGTGGGGATTGGGGTTACATCCATATAAATTTAAAATCATTAGACGTTGAATATTCTACAGATTTTAAAGGCAGAGGTGGTAGTTGTAAGTCTGATACATATTACACTGTTAGGTTTTAAAGTATCACTTTCATATAAAAATACTTATATTTTGATGATCTTATCCAGTCTCTGTGAGTTTACAGGGAGATGATATTTGTCTTATGTATGGCTGATAAAGAGAGGAGCTGCTGTGCTTTAGCCAGAGTTTCCTTCGCCCTCCCCCACTGCCTCCTGTCGAGTCAAAGGGTTTGCATTAACACTTGGCTTCACACACAGGGACTTTCTGGAACTTCTCTTGTTCTTGGAAGTTTGCTCTCTGCCACAACTCAGAACACACTGAACAGAAAACGATGGGGTTTTTACATGAAAACACTCAGAAACACAAGTTCAACATGGTATTCCCTCTTGTTATCAGCTGCTCTTCAAAACCTAATCGTCTCTGACCCTTTGGCATTGAACTGATTGGACCGTGATTGCTGTGATGGAGCTTCACGTGTTTACATCACTGCTGTACTGCCCCTTGCTGTTACTTATTTATTTAGGGAGAATAACTTTTTTCCTATTTGCATTTCAAATGTTCATATGGAAACTGGAGTGCGTTTAATCTCCAGCTGTGGAGCTGGGAGCAAAATCTGAACTAAAAAGAGTTCAGAATGTGTTTTTGACAGTCCAACATATGAAAGTTATATAACTATACATTAGCTGTCTTGCTTAGTTATTTAACTGTAATCATACAGTCAGTTTTCTTCAAATTAAGTTAAAAGAAAGCATAGCCTACATCCTTCACTTCCAGAGTTTACTTTAGAGTGTCAAGACAAAAGGAAAAAAATGGTTTTTATCAGGTCTCACAATGATAATAAACACAACCTCAGATGAACAGCACATGATGTATTACACTGTATCATTGTCCATTTTAAAAAATCGATAAGTGAAAAAAAAGTGTGAAAAACGAGCACACTCTGACTGCCTCCATAGAAATTAAGAGGCTTTAGCTGAAGCCAGGGGCTGCTAGATAAATTAACTTTGTCTGCTGAACATCAGCATAGCATGTGAAAGCAATTCTGGAAAGGCAGTTGTTCATTTGCTGGTCTGGAGCATGCAGGTGTGTGTTGGCACAATCCAAGGAGGAAAGACACCAGCATTAACCTTGGAGAAGCATTTGGTGCTAACCCTTGAAGTAATTAATGAGTTTTCAGACTATCATTTTCAAACTATTTTGAGTTCATCATTTTAAAGGAAGAAATATTAATTGTGAGAAAAAAAAAATCCAATTCAGGTGCCAATTAAAGTAAATCGAGTCAACCTCAAGTACAGAGGATACGTTATGGAACGGCAAAAAACCCAAATGCAACATCTCAGTCTGCACAGGCCTAAAAGTTTAAAGTTCAGTTATTGTCTCTAAATGGAAATGCTAACACAGTTTAGGTTAGTAAATGTCTGCAACAAAGTCTGTATAGTTAAGCCCATAATGTTCGGAATCCACATCACCATGTATTCTGACAACCAAACGCAGCATATCAGCCCAACCCCCTAAAAGTACCACGCAGATCAGGCTTGGAATTAAGTATGTTTCTTTTTCCTTTATTTCAAGAAAGTATCTACTGTGGCGCGAACAATTGGTTTTATTCTTAAAATCATCTTTTAACAGAGTAGATATGCACTCACTCGGCTCTTCTCCAGCTCACTCTTTGGATAATGCTATAATATTTCTGTTGTGTCTGAGTTCCACCGTGAGGTGATTGACATAAAAAGGCTGTAACGAGATTACTAATCTTATTAGCAAGATGCGATTAAAATGTCAGATATTCCCTAAAATACTGCCTCCCACATGGGCGTATTTTGGGGAGTAATGTAACTCCTCTGTCTTTTGTCCGCCATGGCCCGGTGAACGCTGATTTAAAACTACAGATGATTCTTTGCAGCTTTCAGAGAACTGTTTGTGTTGGTTGTGACACTAAAAGAGTAACCCAACCTAACCTAACCTAACCTACCAAATATGAAAAATTCAGCAACATAATTATTGCAGTACCAATAATTCACAGATTACAGAGTTATTTGCACATAAACCCATTTTGTCCTGAAAAACAGGCTCTATCAATATTTTCATCTTCAGTGAAGCACCTGTGATTACTCCATTGTGCCACAAAGCCACTGATCTTCTCAGGGAATGAGAACTCCTGCCGCCCCTTCAGTCAGGCCTCCACCTCAGGCATTTTTGTGTGTTTAGCTGGGTTATGTGACACCGACAGCACTGGGCTCGTGATTTATTGTACAGGTGTTTGGAGGCTTCAGAGCTTGTGGGGTTCCAGCCATAAAACAATACTAGTGGCATGTTCGCTGCACAGCAGGGTCAAGATGCACATGTGGACAGGTGGAAGCGCATGCCAGCCATCATCCTGGCCCAGATGGAAGCTTACAGACCTTTGTGCAAAGACATACATTTATTTGACAAATTTATCAGGGACATGACTCATCTCTGGTCCTCTGTGGCACTTAGCTGTAATTTCTAGTGACAGCTTTTGGAGTGGGAAGGGGAAATATGTCTGCTGTTATTAGGTGGTGTTTGGACATCACTAACGCACTCCTAATCAATACTTAATTGTCTTTAAATCTGTCTTTTCCTCTGTTATTTAACTATATTCTTTTTAAAGATATCAATCTTGATTTTATAA
The DNA here is from genome assembly GCA_013363375.1 of Menidia beryllina. Classification (NCBI taxonomy): domain Eukaryota; kingdom Metazoa; phylum Chordata; class Actinopteri; order Atheriniformes; family Atherinopsidae; genus Menidia; species Menidia beryllina. Next base: position 5,450,780 of record JABUIW010000024.1, read on the forward strand.
GAATTTTTGCGATAACATTTTCTATTCTGTGTTCTCGTGTATTCAGTTTTAGAAAGTCTCTTGAGATGTCTCTGAATTCATGTTCAGGTAAAAGAACTGATGATTTTTTTCTTTGTTATAACCTGAGCAGCATTTAAATAATGAAGATGATAATAAATAATCATCCCTTTTCTGCAGTTCAGTTAATGCTAAATAGAAGAAACTGACCAGGGCAGAGGAAGAAACCGCAAAAATTGTAGGGATAGTTGACTCACATTTTCCAGTGCAGGCGTCTCTCTTTGAGCATTATAAAGGTGTTTGATCTGTGTGAACTCACAGCTCTTGCTCAAATTATTAAGTGCTCATAAAAGTGAACAACCATCTTAGAACATGTAGTTATTTATGAGACCATGTGTCACCATTAGATGATAATATTTGCAATTTAATTCTGTAAACATTGGGGTAATTGTACAAAACCACACAATCCTTCATCTGAGATAACCTGACTTGTCAAAGCTAACTGGACATTGTGTGTTGCAATTGGCTCCGCTGTTCTCCAAAACTTCCTGAAATGGAAGTGCAGTAGAGGCAGGAAAAAATCAGTGGAATTCTCAAGGAATGTTATAGGCCCACAAATTGCTCTTGAGTGCTCTCAGTGTATCTTAACTGCTAATTCAAGGATATATGAGTAGGGCAGCATAATAATTTCTTGAAGTATTCACAGTAACATGCATAGTTTCACTATGACTGGGACCTTTAAATGTTTCCTGATGACATAGGGTACTGTGTTTTGCAAAGTCAGTGTCCATTAGTGCTGTGTTTCTGTGTAGAACACAGAAAAATCAGTTCAACCTGGTGATTAAAAAGACAGAGGTAAATGCAACATCTCAAATGCCAAAACTTATCAATTCAGTTGTGTTCTTTCATTGATTTAAATTTAAGTAACTTAACAGTGGAAAATAAGGAAAAGAGAAAACTTGAGATACTCCATCAATCAGAGGCGATCAAATGTTTAGGGCGGGGTCGAAAGTTCAAACTTCCTACCCGGGGTTTTTTGGGCTGAAATTTCACCCCTGGAACTCTTTTAGTCCCTCATTCCTGTGATCGGAATCGGGGCCAAAGTCAGGACCCCCTAACAGATGCTGGTTTCATGAAAAGGTCATTGGAATTCAAGTATGGCTTTTGATCATTTCCCACTGTTCGCAGTGACATAATTTCTGTTTGTCTTACCTTGGCACCCTGTTATAGGAGCTCTGAATTGTAGGGTGGTGTTTCATATGCTCGCAATAATAGCCTTCAGATCCTAACAATATCTCATCTCACATAATCTCTCTGTTCTAAAGAGGAATAAATCATGTATGATAAGCTGGCAAAAAAGAGAAGATCTTGAACCAGAAACACTGACGCATTGTAAAAATCCTATAGCACATGTGACAGTATATAGTGAGTGAAGAAAATAGCCATAAGAGGGAAGGTATTTTATCGCTGAGGAAGCTTTCTTATTGCTTTGAAATATTCACTAAGAATAATCCCAGCACTTGGCAATGGGCCTCAGAGAAAGTGTCTGTTTGTGATTATAGTGTAAAGGTTACCAAGATCATGTGAAACTTCAAACTCTTTCTCACAGTGATGCCAGTGAATGACAAGTGCAGCCGGGACTAATAAACGGATCTTTGGTGCCTCTAAATTGAAATTGAACAGGGTTCTCTCATAACACAGACTTTCCCCCCCATATTTAAGTCTGGAAAATATTTCTTTGTGTATGACATTGTCCTCTTTTTGATGTAAGGATATGTGAATAAATCATTTCATTTGCTCAGAGCTAAAAGTGAGTCCTGAATTAAAGCTCAGGTTCTGCCTCTTTAGTGGTATGTTTGAGTTCAAATATTCATATACTAAATTGAACCCACAAGCTGAACTAAATTTACACAAAAAAGTATTACAACGGGTTTTTTCCAGTTAGTTATAATGTGTTTCTTGTGCAAAGCTGCCTTAATCCAGACTATTCCCTTTGTGTTTATGAAAAACTCTTTTCAGCAGCTTGACTCCACAATGTCATTCTTTTGGTCACTTCTTAAATCTTCTTGGGTAAAATTGGACCAAAAATGAATCACTTTTTTATAAACTTTGACATTCTGGCCAGCTCACCCACACTATACTGAAGCAATGGTGTTATTACTGTGAAGATGAACAAAACCCCAGTCAGAGCCTTCCCACAGCAACAAAAAGAAGATCCAACAAGGGACTAACACCCCAAAAACACAGCTCTCGAACCCTCCACCACATTACGGTCACAGCCACCAGCTGATCCATGTTCCTTATGCTGTGCTACACCTCTGACTGTTAAAAAAAATAAATCCCAAACTTTCAAATACTAAGTGGGAACAGCAGTTCTGAAGTCTAGACCAAATGTTGTAAAGCAGCTGTGTGTATCAAAAGTTGGTGTCAAAATCCCAATAGAATAGAATGATGCTATTAAGGTCTTTACATGTTTCCAGTGTGTTTCCAACATTGGTTTAGATAATAGATCTTATTTAGATAATTATGAATTTGGCTGAGGTCATATATATGCAAGTTTTACATGGCAGTGTCTACTTACTGATCTGAGTCAAGCTGATATTGAATAACGAATAATTAGAATAATAACAGAACAAGAGACTCAGTTTTTCTCAGTTCCCACAAAGAATATACATATCAGAATCTGTTTTACAGATTGACTTGAGCATGGCGGCATATCAGGTTGATGTTCTTGCAGGAACTACAGGGTTAGTGACTTAAGTTGTATCTTAGGCTTTAAGGCCCATTGAGTCAGGCTGATAACAGGGAGGCTCTGCTTTCATCTGACTTTCATTCCCAGCATGAAAGCAGCTGCAGCAACTGTATTCCGTCACAATGCTTACGCAAAGGTGCACTTCACTGGATTAATGTTGTCAGAGGAAATCAACTAGAAGACCAGATGGCCGATCTCTTGCTTTCCAAGACAGCCGTTGGGATGGGAACCACCATTTGGGGTTTTTCAGAAAAGCTGGGACTCTCAAGAGACCAAGTGCGGTTTTCCTGTTTTAATTGTTGTGTCTCTGCCAAGTCATGAAAATCTGCTGTGGTTGGATGGGGAGAGTGGCAGGATTTCTGTGATGTGATGTTGACTCCATTGCAATGTGGCTGTGAGTAAACCTCCAGGGAGTCCAATGGTGAAGCAAGGAGCCCTGTACCATCAGGCCCAGGGCTGAGTAGCACAGCTGAGTCAAACGATCACTCGCCCTTTACGGTTAGTTTCCCCTGAGATGTTGAGGAGTTAAAACATACTTGAACAAATTAATGTGGATGACGCTCTTGCTTTTTGCTTGACAACAAATCAGTGGCTATTTTCCCTGCGTGATCACATCCTGGGGTACATGATGGCAGAGTTTGTTTACCCTAATTTCAGAATCAGATTTATAACATCCCAAGTCTGAAAACACAACATTTTATGCTCAAAGGGTTGTTCAAAGTGGACATGCACACAAAGGGGTAGAAATTTTAAAGTCATTTTTTTATAATGTAGGCAAATATATTGTGTATTCAGCTAGTGGATGAATAGCAGAAAAAAACACAACGCTAGAGATATACAGACACAGCTGGTGTCCACGGAGAAAATAATCTATCATTGTAAACACTTCACTTAATGACAGATGGTAAAAATTATTTGAAGAATATTCTTCTTAAATGTATGAAAAACTGGTCTGCAAATACATCAACTGTGTGTACTCAAGAAGAGGGATTGCGTCAAAGACAAGTTTTGATGCAATCTTTTGGCTTCCTCAGTTAGACAGCTTTTTCTTCTTAAAAATGTCCTTTTTCGGAATTGGACTAAATAAATACTGCGATGGACTGGCGGACTGTCCAGGGTGTACCCTGCCTCTCGCCCGTTGACCACTGGGATAGGCTCCAGTTCCCCCCGCGACCCCCATGAGGGAATAAGCGGTATTGATAATGGATGGATGGATGGATGGATGGACTAAATAAATAATTGTTGGCTTGAATTTTTTGGTGCAAATTCATAGTGCAAATAATGTAATTATAATCCAATGAAACAATTCTGGCATTTGTATGTAATTTTTATGTAATCTTATTTAACAATGACAATAAACTAACCTACCCTAACCCTAAACTTTCAAGTCTAGATTTGTTTTTCCTTCTCTTTTTAGATCTTTTTTGCCATTTTTGAATGCCTTCTTTACATTTGCCTTTGATAACATGTATTAGATTTGACGCCGTGGTCTTAGTTCTGACAGAGTTGTAAAGTAAGATTAATGTCTAGCTCACATTCAGAGAAGCTTTTTTCTTACTTGACCGAGAGCAGAACAGTTTGACAACCTGTCTGTCTGCTACACTCACTACCAGGTGCTTCTAATCACCTCTGACTGCAATATCCTTTTATGGTGCTCTACTGAATCTGAAAATTGCTGTGGTACTATTTCTTTGCACAAAAGCAACAAGGAAAAGCATTTATAACATCACCAATATAATGTATTTATAGGACCTGGCTTAGTTGTTAACTGGGCCAATCAAACCACAACATGTCCAAAATATTTCTGTCAGGGCCAAGTTAAGCTAAGCTAAGAGCAGGAAGAAACACAGGAACTTCCTCCAAGTGGTGATGTTATAGGGCAGGTATGAAATCTGCGGTTTACTTTTCTCATAAACATACGAGATCAAATCTTTTCCGCAAGACTTCTCAATTCTTTCGATACATTGTTTTTGTTTAAACTCCTGAAGTCAGAATCTAACCACTTTCAAACCACAAAAATGATGGAGAAATAATACCAACAGAAAATATTAAAAACATCCTGATGTTCATATAAAACTGTGTCTAAAATGGTTTTCTGTTCTCAGTCGTGTCATAATATGATTTTATAATAGCTGTTCCCTTTCATCACCAAAAAATGATATAACTGTTAGATCACTTCTTGCTTAAAGGGGGTTTTCACTTGTGATAGTAATCAAAAACGTGGAGACTGCGGTTGAGTTATTCATCCAACAATTAAAGATTATGCTATTTAAACCGTGCAGGAATGGGATCCATCCAAGAGCGCGTTTGAGTTTTCTTCAGGACCTGCTTATGTATGATTGACACTGTGGCTTTGGATAATGTTCAGTATGAGTTAGGAAGAAGAAATTGAATAGAAATAATATTAATAATAAGTGGCATATCATTGTGCTGGCACACTGAGGAAAGAATGACTTTTTCAGAGTCTGATGTGCTATATCTGTGAAATGTCTGCTAAACCTCATGGGCCCCTGTTGAATGACAATTATTTTTAGAAGTGGTTCTTGCATGGTTGCCATTGTTAAACTGACACGTCCTCCATGCTCTCCTGCAAACACACAAAAATTTGAATATAAATCTATCAACTTAAACTGGCACTAATTCCCAAAGCCCCTCCATGCACCGCAAACAGTGAGAAAGGGATTTCTTTAACTAAAGAATTAAGAATTAACAGTTAAGCTTTATTCAATTTTCCCAATCGTTGCTCTGGATGTTCCATGTTCTCTCACATGTGGCCCATGAATAGACTGAAATTCTAAACCAGTGAGTATTATTTTCTTTTGCCACCAAGATCTGGACAGCACACGCCCTTAATGAGAATTACATTTTAATGGCAGTCTCGACATATTAACACAGTTTAGTTTTGTGTATTTCTTTTCAACTGTTATATATATATACTTTAAAACTCACACACAAACACCCACAGAACACTAGAAAATATAGTTCTCTCCAGTTAGTTTTTTCCTTTTCCACCTTTTCCACGCATCACATAGAAAATGGCATCATGTGAGTATACTCTAGGCCTGAAACACGGTTTATTGTCCTTTAAGTGGGCTCTAAAGCTGGGTTTTTCAATCATCCGTGATCCCCACGTAAAGCTCTGTCGACACCTGTGAGAGTGATCACAGCTCTGCAGACGAGTCCCTCTGCTCCCTTCTTTTCTCACAGGACGTGTAGGAGGAAGAGGATGTGGGTTTGTCAGCAGGCATGTGTGTTTTCCACTGCTCAAATTATATCTGTGAGTGCATCAACTGCAGCTAAAGAGACATGAACTTTATACATGAACCACACAATGGCTGTTAAAAAGAATTCCGGTCTGTGTCATCAAGTGGCCCAGATGTTTCTGCAAAGTAGTGGGATTGCAAGTTTCTGAGCACGAGAGGCCGTGCATTCAAGTTGTTGGTTTTCTCTTCGAGACATCAGCTTGACGAAGACTTTTGTAAAAGCTTTTCCACTCTTCAGTTGGTTTCCAGGGTTATTCAGGAAATGGCTTGCAGGGAGGGGGGCTGTGTTTGGTATAAGGAATTGGCAGACAAACCAGGGTTCTGTGTTTGAGCTTCTTACTTCTGCTTCACAGACAGATGTTGTTGTTGACCATAAATTCATAAAATCATAGCACCAAAATGATCATCTATCAGTTCTTGTGGCTGTGATATGGAGTCAAATGCTGGCTTAAATTCCTTCTGGTTCAGGACTGCAGCATGTGCTAAACCTTGATCCTTCTGGTAGGAACAGAAGAGTTGCCACTCCTTTTAACTCTCAGCAGAAACAATCAAATAAGGTTCATTTGAGGTAGGCATGAGAAATAAATCACCAGCAGGCAACACTCCAGCAGTTTTCCTGCGACAGGAGCAACAAAACCACCCATTACATGACGTGTGTTGTGGAAATCTGCTCTTTTGTGTTTTCTTATTTAAAATATTTTCAAATTAAATTTATTTGACATCTAAGCAACTGGAAAAAGTTAAAATAGTTAAAAAAAATATTTTTTCATGTGAAATCCAGAAATACATACAATTGATTTTAGAATAAATCGTTTTGAGTTGTGTTTACCACTTTAATGCCAAAGTGAACATCTAAAAAGAAAGAAATGTCACATTTGTTTTTTTGCTAAATTGTGGTTTCTTTTCATCAATAGAGCAAGGATGACGGAATAACTGTATAATGTGTGTAGATTGTGATTTATTGTTATGATTTATTGTTACCACTACCAACACATTGCATGCTATTGTTTTGTGGGTTTTTTTTCTCAGTGTGCATACACTGTGATAATATCTTTCCCAAAGTTTAAGAAATTTGGGAAAAGATGGCAGAAAACCTGCCATCTTTCCATCACCCCACAACATTTACAAACTGGATCAAGGGAAACAGCTCAAGAAATCGTTTGAACATTTGAAGCTCAAATAAAGTGTGTGTGTGTTTGTGGCTGTGTAGATCTCTGCGGCAACAGAGTAAGAAAAGAGGACAGGGGCTGCCCCAGTCACTGCCTGATAAAGTTATCAAAACGTAACTGAATGGCAGGATTAACAGTGACCCTCTGCAGAGTCCACACAGTAAGTTTCCACTGGCCTCATCTTTTCACCTAAGAGCATCACCTGAGGGGCTTCCTGTCAAGTAGTTAGTAAGTCGTAAAGTTTACTCGGACATTTGTGGGGTTGTCCTTTATAGAGCAGGAAGCTAGGTGCAGGCCAGTAGGGTCAGTGCCTGCAGAGCATGCCGAAAACTACAGGTTGGAACAAAGGCTTAAGGTTTGACCTCTTACTGTGAAAGGTTTAATACCTAAAGACTAAATAATCTTCCTGCACTACTGACCATCCATCATCTGTTCTTTCAGCCCAGAGACCTCAAATGATCTTTTAGTCTATATACCTGTGCAGGCCAGCTTGCTAATGACTTAACGTGATGCTGTATGTCAACAAATGCCTTGGCTAGCCACTAATACACTTTAAATGGATTGTGACAACTGATCTACCCTACATCATCTGTTGTATGTATTTGACCATTTTTTAAAATATTGTTTCACAGCCAAAGTGTCAATAAATATACTCCAATACGACAGAACAGGTTTAATGTCCTTTTAGAATATAAATCTGGAGATACACTGTGACTTGATTGAATCATCACATCATCTATGGGGTGAATGTTCTTTCTCTTTTCTTTTTTTCTTGTTAGCTTTTACGTTTTGCTTAAATGACATGCCTGAAGCAGTGTTTTTCATTTTGCTCTGATGGTGCAGATGAAACACAAATTGCAGGCCGCTCTGAGCTCACAGGCGCCAAGGTTTGGCAAACAAGAGCTTTACAACTCTGGCAGCTTTCAAGGCTTTTGGTTCTAATTAAAACCACCCTCCTCTCTAGTGGGACACCACATCGATTTATGTCAAAGCGTTGTGGAGGCTGTAAATCCCTGAGGCCTTAAAATCTCTGTATGTGTTAATCACATGCAAAGGGTACAAATTTACAGTAGAACAAATGATACTTGAACAAGTAACTGACATCGACTTTTTTGGATGTTTGTACAAGTTTGTTGACGTTAGATGTTTGGAAAAAAACTATTCTTAGTCATATTTATGATGGATACATGAGGAGGTTGTTGTGCTGGACAATATGATTTCCTGGAACCATCATGTAGTGAACTAGCATACTCACCATGTCCGTTTGTTTACACCTCTAAATCCTAATCCTCTGTAAACACATCCAAGATCTCATGCTTGCTCAAAAAGCTTCTTCTTTTCTTTTTTTGGGCAAATAGCATCAGGTGTTTCCACTTAAGTATCTTTTATGCTCAGTGTCGGTGGTCTCAGGTCCTGAGGTCATTCATAGTATGTTTCAGAGGTGAATTCCAGGGTCCGGGAGTCACCACCTTATCTCTTTATCATTCACACATCTGGAGTTGATAAAGCAAGGACAATTAATTAAATGCAACTTTCTCAGAAACTTGTTTCACAATTTCTTTAAAAGAAAACATGATAAATCATGTCACAGCATCATCACAGTCTAAGCTCCATGTGACAAAGTGTTCTGGTTGGAACATCTAATCCACATTTCTTTGACGTAGTTGGATTTTAAGCAGCATTTCTTGGAATAAGAAAAATAGCATTCGGCATTCAAGTTTCAAGCAGGAAATTATGGGAGCTTAAAGAAGCCTTTTTACCTCTCACTCACACATTTACCCCTGATAATCATCCTCATGCACATGTGAGAGAACATTTGTGGTCACGGATAGTTTTCAGAAGTTGAACTGAAAGATCCTGAGTTATTGCACTTCCATTTTCTGCAATGCAACAGCTTACTTCTAATTGATTAGACCAGATTTAAGAGCAACAAAATATGTTTCTTAACCATATTTTGTGGGGTCTGCAATTTTTGAAAATGAGAAATGTAAACACCACGTAGGTTGTTTTGTTTGCTTTCAAAAAAGGTTTCAAATAAATACGAGCAGATGGAAACAGTTACTGTCCATTATTCATTTTATGTCTGCTTTATCCAAGTCAGGGCCATGGGGGATGAAGGGATTAGCTGTCACCGGCCATGATGTAGGGTACACACTGGACATGTCAGCTGTCCATCACAGACTCACACAGAGACAAACAAGTCACTCCAAAATGTGGTTAAGATTCACTGAATAATCAATGGGGAGAAACTGCAAACTGTAAGAAATCCCTACAACTGGTACACTGTGCAGCAACATTGTAAATCAAATTATATAACTTGGGTAAGAAATTCCCAAAAAAATCAAATGTTTCTTGTTAAAGAATACAAAGGTGTTAATAAACAATTCTTTGCCCCTGCTCTTGCTGCCTTAGAATCACGAATTGGCAGCAAGGCGACCCTAGAACAGAGGCATGACACGAAATACAAATTATTGCTAATGGAAATAATGATACTTTTAACAAAGTTGTTCTTTGTTCATATACCTCCAAACTTTTGAGCTTTAGTATCCGAAGTTTAACTTGGTTTTCTCTAATGTGTATTTGATTTTGTGGCATTCAATCTGTTGCTTGTTTAAGAGTAAATGTTTGCCATGACCCAATCTGTTTATGATGCAAAGATTTCCAAAAAACTATAAATCCCCCGACTTCTTGGAATATACAAGAACCACAACTGGAGAGAAACATACACAAATTACTGTAATTACAGAAATCTCTGTAAACATGAGTATAAAACAATTCCAAATTCACAACATGTTTTGGACGGCATTTATATTTTAATTAAAGAGACAGACCAGAGGCGTTCTATAAGCTGATCATTTGGTCTTGCTGAGAAATGCACCTATCGAAATAAAAATATTGAAACTGAAAAAGTCATGAACCTAAACATCACATACACAGTGAGACATAAGATTTTAATTAGTGACCTGATTCATACCTAAACAACTCTTTGTGAGGTTTAACAAATTGTTCCCTGTGGCTGATCAATGAACACAATGTGTGGATCAGATTAATAATATTGTAAGTATTACGAGTATCTGAGGGTGACTTGGTGCATCGCTTCTTAATCTGTTTACATTTGGCTCTCTCAATGTGCCTTGCAGCTCTCCTCCAAACTGTTAAAACTGCCCCCTGTTTTAATCGTTACTCTGGGATATATCACAGTTAAAGTTCTTGGAAGAGCTCCATATCAATTATTTTCTGCAGGCTTTGCAGATTGTGCAGTTTGCAGGGAGTGTAATTCTATGTTATGAGCTGATAAACCAAGTAACAGTGGTCACTACTTACAGAAAGCTTAGAGGAGAGGAATGTTTAGCAACTTTAGATAACATGCACTTCATCTGAAAAAGTCGTTTTTGATCCTGAATGACACCACAGCAGGGTATGGCATTAAATATTGGCCCTTGCTAGAAGGCAGTGAGGAAACTTCGCTCTTGTATTACTGATTCCTGATGACGATGATGATTTCAAGCCTCCTTTGCATCTGACATGGCCATGCTTTTCATATCCAGATCACTTCTAGATGTGGTTTCTCTGCAGCAAAACAAATTATTTTTTTCTCCAAAGCTCAAGTCAGTTCAGTACAGCTGTTCTCATCACAGCTGTGGTTTTTTTTAAAAACATTTGCCAAGTACGGTAAGTTGGATTTTAGTCATGTTTTTTTTTTGCTAGCAGAATTACTTAAAAACTGCAAAGCAGATGTTTGGGGATCTTGGTGGAGACCAATGGAGTCAAAATGTAATGTAGTATAAAGACTCCACGGAATTTTGATGCCTTTGCCTTCAGCTGAGTGGTGCCTGTGTAAAGCTGATTTTGA
>JABUIW010000024.1:5472957-5520496 GCA_013363375.1 Menidia beryllina
TGTGTGTGTGTGTGTGTGTGTGTGTGTGTGTGTGTGTGTGTGTGTGTTTGTCGGGCTGGGAAGATCCCACTAACTCACATACAAAATTAATTTCGTGACTAAATATCCCTCCTCACATTTAAAATCCTCTCTTTGCGGCAGATTGGATCCTTTGCTGATGTTGTTGTTGATTTTGAACATTCCACAAGGTAAGTTAGAACTAATGACAGAAATCCTCATGTGCTGAGAGACAAATAAGAGGATTCTGGGCCATGTTCGGGCTCCCTGCTTCAGAGGCAAGCAAACACGAAGGCACACATAGGTCAGAGGCTTTTTTTCAAGTAAAATAAAACATTTGTTATGTATATTTATGTTCAGAAGCTTTATCACCTAAACTGAGATAAAGGGATTGCTATTCCATGCAAACTTTCTACAAACTCACATTCATGGAGCTTTATCTCCACTGTTTCCCTTCAAAAAAGACAGACATGCTAAGGTCTGTTCAGTGTCTTCTAAGTCAGGGATTTTCTCTCTTTTTTTAAGTACATAAAACACTGATGTTTTCGCTAGGAAAAAAATAACTTATGTGCTACAAATAGTCTTTAGTTCTTATGGATACAAAGAAACATGCATCAAATATCTACATGGTGTTTGCTTCTAAAAAGGTCGCTATTATTTAACAATTCAGTACTGGAGTACCAGTAAGTCACAGTTACGACATTTGTTACATTATATATTCTGCACAGGCCCGTAGGTGCTTGTTTTTTTGTTGTGTTTGTCATTCATCCAGGTTCTTGTTGCTTCATGCCTGCCCCTTGTTTGAATTTAAATAGATTTTTGCTTTCTTGCATGGACTATGTTGCTCCCTCATATCCTTTTCTCCTGCAGTGGATATTATTTAAGTTTAGTTTTTAATCATGGCTTCTTCTTGGATCAGTCCCTCATATTCTGAGCGGGCAATTGATCCAAGTGCGTATGCATGTAACTGAAAGCACCAGTAACGACTCCATAACAGGATATATTTCACCCAGCTTTATTTTATAATAAATGCTGGATGACTGTGAACTCGGTCCCAAGTGAGTCACTAAAATGGATTTGTTTGGGCATAGACTCCAGGGGATTGTTTTCCCGACTGTTTTCTGGGAATAAGTAATGAAGCAATTATTCATCGGTGCACATCCCAGTATGTAGTCCCCTAGAGCAAATGTTAATGTCAGTCACCATAAAAACCACTGAGCTGTCCAAAAAAATCAACAATAACATTGATATAGTGATAAAAGTGAACAGTTGAGTAAATCTTAAGCTTTAAATGCATATGATCAGTGGTAAATCTGCCTCCAAAAAGGCTACTGTCTGTCTTTTTCTCGATTTTTCATTTTTATTTCATTTTATTCATTTTTTGGACCAACAATAGAAAGCAGAAGAAACACACAAATATTATAGTTTCTTATTTTATCTGAAGGATTAACAACAAGTAAATTTCACCTCTTCAGCTCTTGATGCCTCTCTGAAGTATAGAGTTATGCTCGTTATGGCTTCAGTCATACTCTGCTGTCCTGCTTGAGTGGATTCAAATCAGCATTTATCAGTCATTACTCGCTTAAATGCATTTTAAACTTGCAGCCCATTGTAGATTTTGTTTGAGGAAATACAGCTCCCCTATTTTCCCATATTCAGTGCAACATACATCATCCTGCAGATTTATTAGAACATTCTCATTACATATGGAAAACCACAAAGGCCCTCCAGGTCTCTTAACCTGTTCTTGCTGTGCAAAAGTCATAAAACAAGTAGGAAGCAGGCTTATTCTTTATTTTTGCTCTGTTTGGTGATGCATTTGGCTGTCCAGCATATATTCATCACAGCCTTTGAGCAGTGTGTTCAAAACATATTAAGTGTAGCTGGCTCTGCTCCACACAGCTTCATCAGCATGCAGGAGTGTCTGACCAATGAACTTAGTATCACAATATTTTTTACTGTGAAATATTAGCAGAATGGGACCGTTGTCCTCTAGTGACCATCCTGAATTGATTTAAGGCAATGATTTATCTCCTTTGGTTTTCTTTATTCACTTTTGACCCCTTGCGTGTGAGACTCAGTCCAGTAGATTGGAGGGTACTCATCCTTCTTATAAAATTTTCTATACTTAAAATGTTGTTTCAGTTTTTACAACAGATTGTTTCCTCTCTCAGACAAAATAATGTTTTATGATTGAACTTTATCCTGCGATCATACATTTTGGATTGGTTGCCATTATGCTTTGCTTGAGCATTTGTTTTTAATTATGCTTTTATGTGTGGTAGTTTGCTTTGTAGTTTTCAAACATTTCCAGGTATGAGTGTGATCTAGATTTTGCCTTTATACCAATCAGCTCACTGGAGCAGGATTGTTTATATCCTTGAAAATTAGTGCTGCATTTGTATGGGACATTATACATGTGACCTGTAGAGGAACATGTGGATGGATGTCTGACATCTTTGTTTAAGGCCCCTACATAAGCCACAACTGCCATCAGGAACCACAAGCTCTCACTAAACCGGTAATGGCTGTTTTCCACTTAATTGAATACGTTTTTCAGAGAGGAAAGAGGCTGTAATTTATGTGTTGCAGTCTATTGTCTTTCATTAAACCTAATCCCACAGAACTATTAGGCAACGAATAGCATGGAAACATTTGCTTCACCATGCTTTCTTTCTGTTGTATCTGTTACAGCAAAAACATGTTTTCGTCTTTCAAATTGATATATTAACTTACACTAAATGACAAAGTTAGTAGTGATATTCTTATGTTCTATATGTATACTTTGCAGGGAAGGATCACAATTCAATTACTGTGTTTCAGTGATTATAGATCATCTTTCCTATTTTAATATTATTTGTTAAGTATGTACCACATATTTCTGTGATTAACTGCTTTATAATATTAGTATAACCCATGAATTTTAACAGCTTCAATGACTGAGATTCAGAATGCTTTAAACATATTGTACAAAGTTTTGAGGAGGTGTCGTTGGCACCACAAATGTTTAGTTGAAGATTAATAAAAACAAAGATGTGACAAACACTTCAAATATGAATTTAAACAAAGCAGCTGAACATCACCCAGCAACGGACCTTCACAGTTTCTGAGAAATAATGTTGAAATATTGGACCTTTTCATTTTTTTCCTCTCTTGACTGCCAAATTGTGTGATCTCGAAACTCCCTTGTGGCCAAAATCACAACCTTATGTGGGTGTTTTCAGGCATGGCCCCATCGACAGTTCTTGCCAGAGCCAGGCAGAAATGCCCAGTTTAAAAGAAATCATCAGTTCAAATCCAGCTCAGTACCACTAATCTTTTTATCAATAGGCTGATGGCTAAAAGCTTTGGCTACTTTTGCTCTAATCTCTGGAGTTAAAACCAAATAAATTAAACATAAACTCATTGTTTGACTTGGCTGTATGTTGCTGCCCTCTCATTAAATGGCGTTCAGGTATTCTCCATGAGAGAACTTGTGTAGCAAAAAATCCACATAAGGTGGTTTATAGGGGTTAGATGATGAGGCAACACACAGGCGAAGTCCAAGATCAAGTCCCAGGCTGACCACAATTACCTTCAAGAATGTCTACTTTGAAATACTTTTTCTTTTTTAATTCACTCCCTTTTTCTTTCATGTCACTTTATTAAAAACTGACATGTCAAAACGATCTCTTTCTTGTTTCACTCATTTTTCTTGTTGCTGTTTTACACATTACAACTAATCAAGGTTTGAAAAATGTTGCCACTTTGTTAAAACTGACCACATAAATACGTATTCCATCAAAATATTATTTTCCGAGATGACTTTACCCACGTGAATCTCTCCCCATCAGCTAAACGATACAACAACACGCCGAACATACAGAGACATCTTATTCATACTTTGTGCTCGTAAAGTTGTGCTGACAATCTCAAAAGTCTAGAAGAAAAGTCCTATTTTCTATCGTCTTCTGTTGTCTGTTAACATGCTGAGGTCATTGAGAACATGCCTCCTTAGCTCTCCCGAACGACCAGCCATGACTGTGGTGTGTGGTTGTCTTTAGATCAGCAGGACACTTAGAGATAGTCAAAACCATGGCTCCAGTCATTACTCACGACCATCTTCAGCTTTCACAGCTGCAGAACGACCATCTGTGACGAGTCTGATGAATCCGACTCACAAGATAGACTACTCAGACAGACACAAAACAGAGGGGCACCTGAAAATAATTAAGCAAGTCTGGTGCTTGCTTTTGTACTCATGTGTCCTGTGCATAGGAGTTTAAAAGCTTTACCTTGTGTCTAAAGCTTGAAAAAATTATGAAGACTGGAAGCATCATAAAGCTTGTTGATGTTCTGGACTGAATATCACATGGTGGAATATGCAATCCCTCCTGACTGTTAATGATTTAACTTCTGATTGTTGTTGTTTTTCCACATTAATTCAGGCAGGAATGATCATTTCTGTTACTCTTTCACAATTTTCTTTTTGAAATGCTCTTTTCACTGCTCCCTTTGATTCTTTTTTTCCTCTCTACTTTCAGTCCTCTCGCCTTTCAGGTAAGCTTGTCATTTTGGTCAGATTTCTATGGGTCACAGGGTTAGTTGAGGTCAAAATGCTGAAAACTTCAAGGAAATATATTAGGTCAGGAAAAGCATAAATCCCTGCTTGCTTATCTTTTCGCTGATCAGACGATGACCTTGTTTTTGCACCCAGTTACAAGTATCCTGTGCATTCTCGAAGCACATTAGAGTGTTTTGTGCACAGCAGTTTTAGATTATTGGGCTTCAGGCATTTTCTGTCCTTGTTAATAAATCAGGAGTTGTAATTGCAGCTTTCGAATACTGATTTGGAGATTAGAGACTTAAAAATTGGTCAAATAAATCTAATAATGCTTTGTTTTGTTTTTCTCAGGATTTCCTAATTAGAATTTTAAACGAGGATCCTTTAAAGTAAACTTTGTTCTTGTTATAGCTTAGTAGCATCATGATTA
Organism: Menidia beryllina; assembly: GCA_013363375.1. NCBI lineage: Eukaryota > Metazoa > Chordata > Actinopteri > Atheriniformes > Atherinopsidae > Menidia > Menidia beryllina. The sequence continues at coordinate 5,477,928 of JABUIW010000024.1, forward strand.
GACTTCATCTTTTTGCTTCTCAAAAGAAGGGGATCAGCCGATAGGGAGTCAAAAGGGCCTTTGGGGACTGACAGGGTCAGTGAAAGAACAGGTTAAAGGCTTAACTTGATACTCTGAAATGTGGCAGATTAACAATCTTTGCCAAAAAGCCATCACATTGTAGGAAAATCTCATTGCTTAGTATCCAAAAAAGGAAGTTGCTAGAGCAAGCAGCGTTCCCCACAGAAAACAGAGAGCACAGCTTACCAGAGGCTTGCTGCAAGTTTCTTGTTGAAACAGATCAAATGGAAATTGAATTTATTTGCAAAAAGATAAGCTTTTGTCATTTTCTCAGCTACCTCTCATCTATGTCCATACACATTTCAGGCTAAACAAACTCTGCTTTGATTTGGGTTAAACAAAGAAGCCAAAGCAGCCAGACCACCCACCATATTCAGATTCTGGAGCCCACGGAGCCAGGTTTCGTCCTGCAGTGCACCTTTCTGCTGTGTTGTGAACAGTTTTCTTGATTGATGCCATATTTTCATTCCCCCCGGTTTTCCTTTGTGATCCAAATTATAGTGTGAAGAATAAATGTCAAAAACCCCCACCCGGCCTCTCGTACTTCCCCTTTTATAAAAACACACATGGTTCTATTCAATCTCTCCCTTTATTCTTGGACCTTAAAAAGCTCACATGATTAGAGTTAGAAGAAAATAAAACTCCCAATTTTGGCCATTTGATGAACTACTCAAAAGTAACATTGAATTATTTCTCCTCCAGTTATATTGAAGCAACTCAGCTGGCTCTATTAAAGGACTTCTTGTCCTCTGTTTGAGCATGTGATCGTCTCTTTAAAAATCTTTAAACAAAATTCCCCACGAATTCAATAAAATATCTACTTTTTTAAATGCCTAGATTCAGTGACTAAATTTCTCTTGACAGCTAAACAACTTACTTGCAGCCAAACAAAAGAAATTAAAGGCTGATGCATTGTAATTTTTACAGGCAGAATTCAAACTTCTTTCATTTTCAGAAGATAAATGCGATTTTGCCCTGGTTCTGCATTATATTAGAGATTCAAGACAGATAAAGTTTTAAGGAAAAAGTTAAAAGTTTTGCATTGTATTTTACCATGCTGGCTGTGAAGTGCTTTGGTCTTTGTTTATCCTATGTATATCAATTATTTAATATTGATTAGGCTGATACACACTCATTTAAAAAATGATGAATACATCTACTCCATCCTTGTTTTATCTTACATTAAACATGCTTGTGGTTATAGCTAAACTCCAAAACACAAACCCACACAAACCTAAACTAGAGGTCATTGCTATAAAAAAGGACAACAGAGCAGATTGTGACATATACCAGTTAGGCCCTTATAATGCCAAGCTTAACTTAAGTAAGAAATCCATTTACACAACAGAACATAAAAGATTATAAGTTTATGGTATGTCTCAGATTTTCATGAATGTTAATGTTGATAATGTCTGCGCTTTGAACCTTTCTGGTAAAGTTTTGCAATCTAACTCTAAATACCAAGTAAAGAGAGAGCCCATTACTCTTCTTAAATGCTTTGAGATGTAGTAAATATTAAGCTCTGACCAAAGGCATGCCCTCAGTGAACCTATCTAGCACAGACATACCGTACAAACAAGCTCACAATAAAGTCAGGCGTTTATCTCCTTTCAGATCTAAGAAATTATCCCTGCAGCAACCTTTCTCCTCTTTTATTTATATAAATTCTTTAATCAAAAAGCCATTATGAATCAGACACACATTATGCCAAAATATGTTTTTTTTGTACCATAACTCAGTGCAGACTTTGACGAAAGAATTAGACATTGGGATGTGCTGCTTTTTCTTGTCCATTCACCCTCCTACATATTTTCCCTCAAGCAAGATCAGAGGTGAAGGAACAACACAGGGTGAAAAACCATCTTCGTTCAACTAGAAGCTGAGCTGCAGAGCCAGAATTATGGACCACCCCACCTTAATCTTTAAGACAAGCACCAAACTATGGCATTCTCACCTGAAGTGTTGATTGTTTCCGGTAAAACAGAAAACAAGATCTACTATTTTAAACAAAGAACATTTTTTTAAAACACATTATTTTCCCTTTTCTTAAACGTATTTGTGTTACTATCACAAATTATGAGTGACACATTACGAAAATACCCCTTCTGTAACTATCACTATAACATATCTTTAAAGCTTCTGAAACTGTGGAAAACTGTCATTTTCATGAGCGCTGTTTGGCTTTAGATTTGGAGATGTTTACTCTCATTCTAGCTGCCACACTGCACTTCAGCACATGCTTGCGTTTACAACATGAAAGTATCATCCATCCATCCATTATCGTTACCGCTTATTCCCTAATGGGGTCACAGGGGGAACTGGAGCCTATCCCAGTAGTCACTGTGCGAGAGGCGGGGTACACCCTGGAAGGTCCGCCAGCCCATCGCAGGGCCACACAGGAGGGAAGAAGCCAGAGAACCCAGAGAGAACCCACGCAGACACAGGGAGAACATGCAAACTCCACACAGAAAGGTCCTGGGTCCTGAAAGTATCATGTAATCAGCAAACAGTGATGACTCAGATGTCTGATGTGAACCATGAAAACTTACAATACCCTCTGACACATCAGACAGACTGGCTCAGTCACTCGGGAAAGCATCTCCCAAAAAGAGTTTAGTCTTTGGTGAATATTTAGTTTAACAGGGCACCAAAGAACTGAAATATGAGTTCAGAAAATGACTTTCACAACGCTTTGAATGCTTTGCGGGAAACGAAGCCACTCATGCATGATAAACCCAGAAGAGCCACAAAAGTGTCACACGATTTGACGCAGTCACACGTCAGCGTAATTAAAACAATATTGTTCCGTTAGCAGAGCTCGGCTGTACGCCTGTCATTAACACTGCGGGCACACTGATCAGGTTTCTGCTGCAGTCAGCTGACCTGCTCAAAGATCTTCTACAAAAAGGCTTGATTGGCTTTTCCAAGCCCCAATTCATAAAGACATGGACAATGTACAAAGCACTTCTTTGAGACTATTTAAAAAAAAGTTGTGGTGTGCAGCCCATCTGACTCCGCAATAGCTGCCCAAATAAGAAATATGTTGCTGATCAGACAGAAGACGCCACATAGAAAATTTGTCACAGGGCTCCTCGCCCCAAGTACTCAGAGACAGCATCGGTTCCTCAGTAAGTTTTAATGGTTTCACTGATTATGGGTTAACGTTTCATTGGTAATTACGGAATTACAAGATGTTTCGAAAGAATGTGTTGTGATGGGTTATTTGTTTAAACAGGAAATACAATGAGGTCTGTGTGTCAGTGGCGAGGACCTGCAGCTGCAGAGAGAAAAACAGGCTCTACCCACTTCATATGTATATATTAAAGTAAGAGCTTACAGTTCATCATGTAAATCATGTAGAAAAATGTGCTATCATCAATAAAAATAAGATCTCTACAATGGAAATGAGCAAAATATTATCGGTAACGTCTGAAATAATTCATTATTGGACTTTAGCTTACACAGCAAAAAGTAGAGAGTTAAAATTTCAGGGTTAGACGTGTCAGAGTTAATTTTAACTCATTAAGTGTTTTTTTAACATTTAGCGATTTAAATGAAGTCCAGTGTTGGAGTTATTTCGCAGAGTTGATTGCATTGGTGTTGAATCAACTCTGCTGGGAGGAAAATAAGCTCCTCCCCTCCGTTTCAGAGTCTTCGTTTGATTTCAATCTGAACACGGCTCCATTTTGTTAATCTCCTGTTCTACACGGTAAGTGTCCAATTTACTAAATTTTTTGTCCAGCACTATTACATTGACAGAGTGAGTGACTTGACTTCTTCTTCTAATTACCACATAATTGAAAGGCAGCTGAATATGTCCATTTTGCAACAATTTTACACAATGTGTTAGCAATTAGCCCACGTGGTAGCTAGTAGCACTTACACCTGATATTATCATGGTAATTCTTACAAAACATATTTTGTCGGACCATATACTAAAATATACTTCTATTTTTTGCCGTTTAAAATGATAATTTTGGCCTTATGAATGTAAGAGGTAATGACTATTAGCTTCCATGGAACATCAACGAGCCGAAGTCACGCGCCACAAATAGCCGAGGAACGTTACAGCGAGGTGAACGTTTGACCTATACCTTATTTTGCTTTGTCTAGGTTTATCCCATGCTTAAATAAAATGCTGATCCATGTAAAGTATGGTGACCTGCAAAAGTACGTGAAGTTGGAGGAGGTCGAAGGGCTGTTTGACTTTAATCAGTTTCATGAGAAAGGTTTGTTATTTATCAAACATCTGTGTAGGGCATGGGCATTATTCTTTTCGATGTATGTCTATTTCACACACATTTTACACATTTGTGGTTAGTAAAAAGAGTAACCCATTGTATTTTCATTAATATGTTTCATATTAATCGCATGATCAATATCAAGTAACTGTTAGTTTAAAAAATCCAGCTAATTACAGAATTAGGCTCTAAATCTTGCCTTGTTTTTTCAGTCATTGAACGATTTTGCCTGCCACCTGATGGCAAAGTGACATACAAAGATGCAACAGATACTGAAGTTGACGAAGAAATATTCAGTGACCTCCTTAGACAAGGCAATGTGGTACTGACAGTTTTCTGCTATGATGGTGAGATACCAAAGCAAATTAAATCAACTGTTATACAGATTTTACCAAAGAATGTCACTGATGTCTATTGTCTCTCTTCAGAGTTCTCAGAATGGTCATCTGCTTCTGAGTCCGACTCGAGCTTCAACTCAAATGCATCAACATCAACCATACTATTGGATGAGATGCCACACAAGAAGCAAAAAACTGAGAATCCTAATAACTCAGTGTCTGCTAAGAATGTAACAATATTTTTTGTCTGCCTCTAAATTCTGTTTTGTATGCCCAGACATGTTTTGTCATATTTTGTTAATCTGCATATTGCATATTTCCTGTTTTTATTTATTTATTTATTATTATTAATTCATTTTATAGCTGGTTGAAGGTGTCCTACAAACCAAGTCTGGTGGTGAAGAAATTCTGCAGGAGTATGAAACTACAGAAACCTTAACTGATGCCACAAGAAGACAAATGGTGAACATACTGGTGGCTGACATGATTGATAAACATGGGTATGTTTGTTTTTACAATGTTTAATTTATGTAGGTATAATAATTGGAGAAAATGTTTAATCACCTATTTAAAATCTGCTGTTAGGCACCTCCCCACTAAAGCAATCAGAGAGAAGTATGCCTTTGGAATAGTGACACTCTTCCCATCCCTCAAGGATCCATACACCAAAAAAGGCTATGTAATGTTTTTTTTTGTTTGTTTGTTTCTACAATCAAACATGCTCTTTTATTTTATGACTCAAAACTGATTTTACATTTAATTTTTGTTCTCTTCTTTTTCTTACTTTTTAGGAGCACTTTTATGATGCAGCAAGCAGCACTGGATACATTTCATGGCGTCTTAAAACGGTCCTAAGGAAGATTCGAAGAGGATCTCTTGTGCCACTAAGCAGCACCAATTACACTTCATCTGGCGGCCCAAATATACAGAGAACTGTGATTGTTGAAAAACAACTTGATGGGAATGCCTGTCAGGAGGCCATATCTCTGCTTAACCACACCACAGACAGGTCCGTGATCTTTCAGAAGATGAGAGAGACTTTTGAGTACCGTCACAAGCTTATTAAAGATGCCAGTGGAAGAAATGATATTCTGGCAACGTTCAAGAGGTTCCTGGACACAAAAGGATTGGTAAGTGTTCAAGTGAGTTGTGAAAGTCTTTAAATGTGGATTTTTACCTTCTTATAATGATTTGATTTCTACATGTTATTAAAGATTGATCAAGACTTCAGTCTTCTGTTCAGTGAAGAAACCTCATCCAGACTGCTGCAGAAGTGGGATGTGATCTTCAAACCAAATGTCATCAAGGAGGCTAAGCGTTTAACTTCTACACCTGAGTTGAGAAGTTTGGTGCAATCAGCGGAAAGTCTTCATAGCGATGACCTCGCCAACACATCTAGTAAGTACCTAGATATATCTGAAGATAGTTGACTGTTCAGAGTACTCATAAAGTTCTGATATTATATCTGAAAACTTTTATAAATTTGTCTTCAGGCTATGACCAAGAAATGGCCTCGCTGTTACTTCTCTTACATCTCCTTCCACCGCAACCAGGAGGACAGAAGTCTCCAAAAATCAGTGCAAGTGATGCAGTTGAGAGACTTGTTGTCTTTCATAAGGTAATTTAAATTTAAAATATGCAAAATTATTTGTCTATTTCCTTTTATAGACATGTATAAATACAGATGTTTGAATGACAGCTTTGAAGATGTCTGGGCATACTTAAATTTATTTTTTATGTAACATGTATCGTAAAGCTATATGTTTTGTTTCTTATGTTTGGTGTATATCTTTTTCATTTTAGTCATGCTGCAGTTTAGAGGAGCATCTCCGGGGTCAATGGGGTCTGCAGCCATACCTCCTTGCTGTTGGGCGTCAGAAAAGCAAGATTGACAGCTTCTACATCGTCATGGATAAGTGCCTCATCCCATGCCAGACAAATGGTTCTCTTGGAGCATTCGATGAGCTTTTCAAAGCACATTTTGTGTTTAATGTCTCTTATGATGCTGCATTGATGAATTTCTACACATTTCTGCAGACAACAGTGTATAACATTGACGTGGGCAAAATTAAAGAATCGCCCAGAGTTAGGGACATGAGAGCAAGGCTGCTAAACCAGTCCCTTGTGCTCTCTTGTGAGTAAGTCAGGCTACAAAATGTTGACCTGTTTTATGTGTCAAAAACTGTATCCAAGCAGCCAGAAGTTGGTCTCACATTTAAGACTTGAACATAGTTATTGTCCTGGACCAAAATTCAAATTGTTATGTTCTCAGCATGGCTGCAGGCATCAGTTTCTGACATACACGGGTTTTCGAAAGCATCTTAATAATGTTCATAGCAATGTTCAGCAAATTTCACAAAGTTCAGCTATTCCAAGTTCTTCATCTTGTAATACAGTTGTGACATGTCAAACAGATGTTTTGGATGACCAGTTAACCCCTTTAAATCAGTGCTGTTCCTCTGATCCTTCTCATGAGAGCACCTCCTCACAGATTTCTAAAGATCAAACTAAAGAGATGTGTGCATCTATAGTGGCTAAATTACAAGGCAGTGGAATCTCTGGCAGTCTAGTGTCGTCAATTGTGGGGGATTTAGAAGAGCTAACAAACAAGATTCACTTAAAAGCAAAGGAAACCGCTATATCTGCATTACCCAAAAGTGATCCCAATATTTCTGTGATAAATGAGTCATTTGAACAATTTGAAAACCCATTCTCAAACCTAAATACAGAATGGAAGCGAAACAAATATTTCAATCTTAAATGGGGTGTTGTTGAGCCCGTGGAGATAACACTGGGAGTAAGATATGATAGTAGGCTGAATCAGAAATCTGGTACATATGATCAGGTACCTGTGAAGGATACGTTTGTATATGTGCCGATATTGGAAACATTGCAGTTCATGTGCAGAAATCAAAACATTTGTACTATAATTAAGAAAGATTATGGATCAGAGAAAAACACTTACACAGACTTTTCTGACGGAAGCTATTATAAAACACATCCTTTGTTTTCAATAAAAAAAGCTGCATTACAAATTCAAATATTTTATGACGATTTTGAACCAGCCAATCCCCTGGGCTCAAAACATGGAATTCACAAAATTGGCTGTCTCTACTTTGTTCTAAGAAACCTGCCTCCTAAATTTAATTCAGCTTTAATGAATATTCATTTGATATCGCTATTTCATGCACAAGATCTTCACAAATATGGTTTTGATTCTATTCTGGAGCCATTAATGAAAGATCTAAAAAATCTGGAAAGCCAAGGCCTTAGTCTTCCATTTTGCGATGAACCAGTATATGGCACAATATCCCAAATCACCGGAGATAATTTAGGGATGCACACAATTCTTGGTTTTAATGAATCTTTTAGTAGTCACTACTTTTGTAGACTTTGTTTAATTGAAAAAAGTGACTGTCAAACTGTATTCAGTGAGGATGATCCTAAGATAGTACTTAGAGAAAAGACACATTTTGAAATGCTTTATAAATCTCTTAAAGAAAACCCACAGCTAAAGTCTTTGTATGGTTTGAAGAAAAATTCTTCACTGAATTCATTGAGTTATTTTCATGTTTCCAACAATTATTCTTTTGATATAATGCACGATCTTCTTGAGGGGGTTGCTCAGTATGAGATCAAATTACTTTTTGAATATCTTACTCAAAACTTCATATCACAACAAGATTTACTTTCCAGGATTTATAGTTTTGATTATGGGTATTTAGAAAGAAAGAACCGTCCCACAAAAATTATTTTGGAGAGTGCTGGAAATAGTATAGGTTTGAATTCTGTTCAGACATTGTGTCTTGTCAAAAACATTCCACTTTTGTTTGGGGACATCATTCCTACAGGAGATAAAAACTGGTACTTGTTACTGTTGTTACTAGAAATAATGAACATTGTCTTTTCTCCTATTCTCACTATGGGTATGACGATATATTTGAAGCATTTGATTGTTGAACACCATAGACTCTTTAAGTTCCTATATCCACATCGAAATTTGATACCTAAGCATCATTTTATGATCCACTATCCATCTTCCATTAGGAAAATAGGTCCATTGTTACATATGTGGTCTATGAGGTTTGAGGCTAAACACAAAATGTTTAAAGAATATTTTAAAAACTTTAAAAATATAACCAAATCACTTGCGAAAAAGCATCAGATGGCCATAGCTTATCATTGGGAAACAATAAGTATTAAAGAAAATGAGCATGGGCCACTCAAACCATTTTCACTTAAAGATGAAGATGTGGTGAACAAAGAAATGCTTCAAATGATTTCATCAGGAGATGTTTTTTCAACCAGCTGGGTTAGAGTTGAGGGTGTTGAATACAGACCAGGACTTGCTGTTTGCAGCACAATTCAAGATGAGATGCCAGTATTTTGTCAGATAAGTGATGTACTTTTAGTTGACAATACCTTTCTTTTGTTATCTAAACAGCTATTCACAGAAACATTTGATGATCATCATCATGCTTTCAGGATTGTTCAAAGTGAAGAAAGGCATTTAGTAAAAATCCCTGAACTTAAATTTCATAAGCCTTTTGATATTCAAAACTCTTATGGCGTTTCTAATGAATGTTTGTTCATTGTACCACAATTTAAAATGTTGGAAACACAGCTGCAAAAATAAAGTGTTCAAAATTGATTTACTTGTGTCAATTTTTTTTCTAAATAATTATAATTAATCATAAAGTAAAATTTTTTGGAGTAAATAACACTTGAAAGTGTTAAATCAACACTAACAAAGTGGTAAATTTTTGTTCTTGGATCAGTGTTATCCATTATATCCCACAGTGTTAAATGAACCCTGTTTTGTGAGTTAAATAAGTAACTCTGATAAAGTGTTAAAATTTTAACTATATTGAAAGTGTTAATTTAACTCAGAAAGAGTGTGGACTATATAAACACTGAAAAAGTGTTAAAATCAAATCTGTGGGAGTTAAATTAACACTGGACTTTTTGCTGTGTAGATAAATCAGAAGCCCCTGTTATAATAAGAAGAACTTTTGCAACAGTTTTGATTTGTGAGCAGCTTTGACAATCAAACATTCTTTTGATAAGGCGTCTGGCTCAATTAGACCCATCGACCTGGAACCAGATATGACTTTAAACCTCAGGAAAAAGGCAACTCGTGGAACAAATAAATATTTCCATTGGCCTTCCTCCAGTTTTTCTTCTATCGGTGCTTATGTAGGTCAGATTCCTCTGCTGTGCTTGTCTTTCTAATATAGCTTTTTTCTCATTAATTTAGTAAAAATGTCTGAAACAAGACCGCCCACACTCTCACAGACCCATTTCTCCTCGTCAGACAGTCAGACATGCGTAAGTCGTCGTGTCAAAATCGCACAATTCAAAATTTCCACCTCAGCACACAGCTGCATTCTTGGACCACTCACAGACAGAGACAGGGAGAATGAGTTCACATCACTGCATAACCAGTGGAAAATATTTGTAGCTGCATGTCTGAAATGGTAAGCGTGAAACAAATACATGGCAAAGTGAGTTTCTAGGCTACAGTTAGTTGCTACGAGGCATGTTGGCCACCCATGCTTCACATGTACGTTTACTGTAGCTGCAGATGTGAAAGCTGATAATTAATGAGGACAATTCAAGTGGAGAGAGAAGAAAACTTTTCCAAATGCACTCTTGTAATGCGCAAGACTTAATTAGATTCCTTTCCACCTTCTGTCAGACATTAATGTCTGTATTAAGGTGAGGAAAAATATGCAGTGCTTTCAGCAATCCTTGGAGGTACTCTATTTCAAGAAAAGAACATCATCAGTTCTTGGAAAAAATTAAAATTGGCACACTGTAATATTACGACTAAGATACAGTCATTTCTAAATTAAAATATTTAGTTCTTTGTTTCATAAGAAGGATCAAAAACTAAATCACATAAACTCACAAAAGATTTTGAGATTTATCATTTTGTTATCGTCATTCAGGCAGTTAAAAGCATTTCAACCTCAATTCAACTTTAGAAAGAATCTAAGTATGTGAGGAATGTTGTCAATCTTTTGATTTAAGAAGAGATTTGTAGAATTTATTGTTTATATTGTGTGGATGTCTCACTATTTCTAGAATTGATCTCCAATATGTCAAAAACTTTCAAAAATTAGCATAATTGTTACCAATACACAATCCAAGCATCAAGACATGTGGATGTGGTTCATGCCCAGATGTTTGGATCGGTTAGCTTTATTAGACCCAGGAGAAAGTTTTATGTGTGATTACAGCCAGGTAAAAATGCTGAAGGAATTTGCATTAGGTCACCCAGCTGACTGGTTGAAATCTACTTGTGATAGATAGTGGACAGATGCGTGACCCAGTACCTGTTTACTCAGCTTTGATTGAATCTCCCATATTTCTCTCTCTTTAACTTTCTGCTTGCTGCTTTTTTGCAGCTGCAACACCAACATTATTTTTGTAAGACTGCAGCCAATCAAGTTGTCAATTAATGTTACTGCAGGTTTTGAATGTGTGAGTGTGATAAAGATGCAAAAGACATGTTTCTAAAGAGTCAGAATTGATATTTCACTGTCCTTAGAAGTGCATTAAAATACAAGAATATCATTGTTCGGTAATTGCTTTATTTTAGAATAAATATGCAAAAGTCAAAGACAATGACAAATGCCTGTGTAAAAAAAGTATTTACATTTTTTTGCACAGAGCTGAATAAATGTATACATAGTATACAGCACAGCTCATGTAGGTCGTGGGTTTCTTTTGCTGTACAAAGTGCAAAAGGTGATTAGAAAAGTAGAAAAACAAACTAAAATAAAATAATAACAACAGTTCAACTAATACAGGAACTATCCTGACACTTGGTGATGGATTGGTGAAAATGGGCTCTTAAAACAAGAAGTACACAATAGATTAAATGGATTATGGAATTTCATACAGACTGCAGATGAGGCTGGTTCAGGTTGCAGGGACACGAACAAGACGATCCAGAACACCACGCTCCCTCTGTGCTTTATTGTTTTACTGATGATAAATTTTCAATAGTAAATCTACCAGACAGGCTTTACGACCTGCTGAGGATGCTGACATGAGAAGACAAATGGTCGGGGTCAAAAAAGGCTGCGATGAAACAAACATAACAAAACAGGCAGGAAGTAAGGCAGAAATGAGTATCAAACTGTCGTGTGTGACCCCAAATTAAACCATATCTTTAGCTTTAAGCTGAGAGAGATTGTGTCCTTCTGTTAGTCCGATCGGTCATAAAGGCTCTGAGCATGAATTTGATGCCCTGATTTACTAAAGCAGCTAGCTTTTCCAAACGTACTGGTAATGTATCACTACAAGGAAAAACATTTCAAATCATGTTTCCTTTCAAAATGAAAGATATTGTGAGGGAGGGGGGGTAGGGGGGATTCTAATCTGTCAGGACATTTTTATTTGACATTCTTGGTGTATCTGCTACTTGAAATATTTTTTTGGTCATCTTTTGGAGTAGCATCTGGCATTTCCAGATTTTTCGTAGGACCCAACTATGAAGTTAAAATATTACGGCTTAAACGGGTTGCACACTCATGGCACTATAGGATTATTACTTGCACAAGTGATTTTGATCTTACTGTTGATCTTCCCATCAGAATTATATCTAGATCTTTTAAAATGTCAAAAAATGATGACAGTGAAAGCTATCTTCCAGCAACTATCCTCCAGCTGTCACCTTCCTTCCAATACTTTTGATTTTATTACAACAAATATCTCTCAACTGTTCTATGATGCAGGTGTAAACATCTGCATCTGATAGACATCGCATTATAGGTGAGGGTGGAATTCAATTCAGTCCATTAACATCATAAGGAAACATATGTTGCTTATAGGGTTAAATCACTAACAAGGAATTAGGTTACAGAAGTCCAGCTCCTGTGGTTTACGTAAGCCAGTGCAGTGATCTCTTGTGAGAAGACTTCCTGTCTGGCTTTTGCAGTACAGTGGTCGTCTCTTGAAGCCTTTACCACAGGTTCTGGAGCAGGGCGACCACTGCCCAATATGCCAGTCAGCACACGGCTCCTCACAAACCCTAGTGGCTGAGGGTCTTTGAGAAGAATTGCAGTCAAACCCTGGCTTCCCGTCGGGTTTTAAACACTGCACCATCCTCCTCTGGAAACCTTGACCACAGGACACAGAGCACTTGTCCCAGGCTGTGGCTATCCATTTAGCAGGAGCAGACTCCTCCTTACTGTAGGAGCTCTTGAGCATGTCTCCTTCTTTCTCTGTACTGCTGTCCTCATCAAGGACACTGTTGTGGGAGCTTATACGCCATCCCTTCCTCAGAGCTTTGTCCTCTTTGATCTGACGGGGGAGGTAGAAGGAGTAACGGATGCGAGGAGGTGTCATCTTGCCTGCACACAGTACCTCCACAGTCAAGCCTTCTCCTAGTGGCTTCACAGCCATCAATGTCTCCGAGAGGCCAGATGTGCCACTGTAGCGCAGCAGGCTATTCTTTACAATGATATCTCGCTCACCAGCTGAAACTACATAATTCCCATTCAGGAGATAATTGCCTTGACTGTTCTTCACTGCCAAGAAGTTGTCATCACTCCTCATTCCTCTGTAGCCTCGCTGACGTATGTCTATGTTGGCTGCCCCAACTGGCAACATGACAACAAAGTTATAGCCGTGCCTGCATGAATTAAAAAACATTTACAGTCAAAAAGAGCTTTTCACGATTAGATCAAGAAAGAAAAGAAAAAAAGGGTGACACAAGTAGTATTGTCTTTAGGCTGTCTGACGATGATGGTTTTACTCACGCAGGCTTTGTGAAGAGTCCTGACACTTTCTTGCAGCCTCTATTATCACCTCCACAGATTCCACACTTATCAAACTTCTTGGTGGAGCCAATTTTGCCATCACATCCAGCCTTAATGCACTTTCCTTGGACACACACTCCTGTGGAATCTGGAGAGCATGGAGTCCCATCAACAACCTGGAATACACAAACACACGTTGGAGTTAAGCCACCAAATTAAATATACTTCCGCTATCAGGAATCTCAAGTTGTCATAAGCAAAAATAGCACTCAACGCACACTGTAACAAAAGGAAATCCTCAAATATAACCACCAAATGAAGCAGTGCACTTACAAAGCACCAACACAGAGCAAACAGAGAAGGATGATCAAATCCTACAGCTCCATGTTTTAAAGTTGCTGTGATTCAGTGGTGAAAATATCCAACTGTGCTGCAATTCAATACTCTGTGTCCCCTGAGAATTCTTATATACTCCTCCTCAAGCATTACAATGGGCTGAAGTGTGAAGTCTGCCTCACTGCTGCTAAAGCTCACCCCACACCCTGCTATCAGTAAGCGATAAACTATCCTCCTTTCCTTCATTCCTTTCTTAAGTTTCTGTACTAAGATGCAGCTGGCTGAGACATCTTTATTTATTTTTTTTCCGGTAAGATTTACACTATGATCTTACAAACAAAGTCATTTTAACCCATTAAGATGTATTCATACTTAAATGGTATTTTACAATCCTTATTAACAATAATGTGATGGAAAATCATTTTAAAAAACAGAAAGCACTCTTTGTCTTTACCTTTGGTGACAGTACATAGAAGTAGCCGGTGCCATTGGCCCTGCAGATGAGTTTACACCTGTCATCAGGAGAAATTCCAGAGTACTTGGGTACCCACACCACAGGATGGGGGATGTGGTTACTGCTGAAACTGAGGCCTGAGTTCTCACATTGCTCCTCACGAAAGGTTTTACCTACAAAAAGACAAGAAGACGGACAGGAGTTAAGAGCTGGAATTGACGTAAATTGACGGAACTGACATCTAAATTTGTTGTTGGTCTACTGTGTCTACCTGTGTCATGGCAGCCATTTAAGTTGCAGGAGCGATATTTGACCCGGATTCCTTGGCAGTATTTACCACCATTTGATGGAACTGGGTTGTTACACTCCCTCTTTGACAGCTGTACTCCACCTCCACATGTGCGCGAACAGGAACCGAACAGACCCCACTTACCCCAACGGCCATCCACCTGGAAAATACAAATATGATAATGTTCATTCATCTATTTTCGATACCGCAGATATCCATGGGGTCGTGGGGTTGGGGCTGAAGCTATCCCAGCTGAAAACAGGTGAGGGGCAGGGTACACCCTGGACATATCGACGGTCAATCGCATGGCCACACAGAGACAAAGAACCACACACACTTTCATTCACTCCTAGGAGCATGAGCATGCAGACGATATAATAATAATGAAAGGAAAACATGAATAATTAGAGAACATTAATGAGGTTACCAGTTATGTGTGTGAGTCTCACCTTCAGGTTCTGGGCCTGCTTGTCAGAGCAGAGCCCTCGGTCACAGACCTTCCCATCGCCACAGTGGGTGCCATCTGCCCAGGGGAAGTGCCGGGTCATACACACCAAGTGGCCGCTGGATTTTCCTGTGCACCACAAACGGCCGCAAGGTGGCTGCATGAGGGGACAAGGCTCGGAGGCTTCGCCAAAGGCGAGCTCACACTGACGGCTGAGGCTGTAGGACGTTCCAGGCAGCACGTCAGGGAGGACCAGAGGTTTCTGAGGCTGGTCCAGCAGACATTCCCCTGGAGGAGAAAGACTCAGTGAGCAACACACCAAACAGGATGAAACATCTGGCTTTTGTTTTGTACATTTGATTTTCTTTTTCAAATCCTCAATGGAAAGAAGACTGAAACAACACAAAAACACTCCTAAAAATCTGTAGGAGCCAAGCTGCTAAATTACATTATGACCTGTTTGCATGATTCTGTGACTAGATCACGTTTTTCTTAAATTCGACTGTTATTGGACTTAAATTGAGCTCAAATGTCTGGGAAATTTAAGAACAGCAGTTCATCATTAATCTCCAGTTCATCATTAGAGGTGCTTATGCAACATGGCGCTGACCTAATGCTAGTACTGTACCATGCTTCATATTCATAGTGTACCAAGAGTTCATATTCTAGTGTGATCAAGAAAAAAAATTACTGTGGAGCTAAACAAAGCTTTTAGAAAACAACTAAATGTATAAATACACTAAAAACAGTGTAATCTCTATTCATAAATTCAAACATATTGTATCCTTGTCATTATAAATGTATGTGGGTGGTATTGTGTGTTGGTTACAGCAATCAGCCATTTCCCTTGTTATTTGGTTTCTTTGAAGTGGAAGCCCAGCTTGATACTGTGCATAAGGTTTAAGCCACAAAATACACACAGATACACAAAACCATGAATGAGCATCCAACGCAGAACCACACCCACTCATCCCCAAATTCCCCCAAGCCCACCCAAAACAGATCCCTCAAGCCCACCCTCATTGCATGACAGGCAGGGACATCCCATCCCTTCACTGTTTGACACATGGTATCAAAGCTTGAAATGAACCTTACGTAGTAATTCAAAGGTCAAAGGTTAATTCTCCATTTAACAAAAGTGACATACAGCAAGCTTTAAAGAAATAGGATAACCACAGCTTCACACTAGAAAGATGACAGATTAACTTTTAGGGAAGATTTGTATTTCTCAGAGAAGCACACCACATTTCACCATTATGAGAAATCTTCACATCCAAAAAGGAATAATGTTCTCTGGGGAAACTGGGATCTCTGACTGTGAACTGTTTATTATGCCATTTGTGCTGCTGTGAATTCTCAACAGATAATAAAACTATGAAAGAATTACTAGCAGCTGGTGGCAAATTCGTTTCCTCCCATTTCCACCACAAATTTGGCAGAAGAAACACTCTGATTAACTGATAGCAAACTGTTAAATATACAAGTCACTCCACACAGAATAAACTCAACCTCACCTCTTCCTTCCTATTCCCTCTCCAAAGGGCAATCATTGGAAAACAATAGCTTGTCATGTGTG
Source organism: Menidia beryllina (assembly GCA_013363375.1). Taxonomy (NCBI): domain Eukaryota; kingdom Metazoa; phylum Chordata; class Actinopteri; order Atheriniformes; family Atherinopsidae; genus Menidia; species Menidia beryllina. The sequence goes on from JABUIW010000024.1 coordinate 5,494,438, forward strand.
TTTGTGTGTAGACAGATGAGCAGGTACAAAATGGATCTGGAAACAGCGCCTTCAGAAAATTGAGAAAATAGTCTCAAACTGGTTGAAACATGTCTCCTGTTTTTTCTTCCCACTGCTTTTTGAAGTCTAGATTTATGATACATGGCCGGTGAAACCAGGTTACAGCAGTGCTCTGTAACACAGAAATCACTCGCTGTCAAGTCAGAAATGTTCTTTACGTGTCCCTCTCTTTCACTATCTCATGTTTTGTATATTTAAATACAACCAGAAATGCACAGTTTTGCCTTTCTTAGACACTGAGAAAGTAAAAACTGTCTTCTTAGTTGGAATAAACCTGCATGGGAAACACTGGGCAGATACACCTCTCTTCCAAACCACTGTGGCAACGCTCCCAAGAACAAGCCCTCTAATTTGGGACAGATGTGGGAGCAGATTTAAAATAAAAGTTTAGCATTGCTTCAAGGCCAAGTCTTGTGGTCTGTCCTATTTGGCAAACATTCTGAATCCAAATGGATAAAGTTCTTCTAGGTTATTGCTGGTCTTTCTTGAGTGCGTGATGAAACAAGAGGTTAGGCTATTACCAGATATGGAGGATAGTGTTAACCAAGAGACATGTTTTGAAAAACAAACAAACAAAAAGACAATCTTCAGTGGCAAAATGATGGAAACCAAAGAGGATGACCTGCCTCACAGAGGGCATCAAGATGCAGAACTGATGGAAACTCACCATGTCCGCCATCTAGAAATTCAGTGATGATTGCAGCACTGCAGGGGGACCAGGGGCTGGTGCGATTGATCTGAATAAGTGTCGGGGACATCATGTGATTGTCCTGAAGTTTTCCAAACACATCTTCACAGGCCTTCACGTTATCATGTGGCATGTTGAACACATGTCCTGTCAAAATGTGAGATGTCAGATATCTTTTACAGCTACATCATCTCTTTCAGCCATGAATGAAAACACATCACCACTTGTCATACCAAGTTCATGAGCAGTGGTGAAGGCTGAGGGCAGGCCGTCGTCCTCTATCACAGAGCAGCTCCTTTTCGGGTCACACATGGTGCCAACATCTGCCATGCCAAGAGTGTCACAGGTGGAGGCTCCACAGAGGTCCTGGGTGAAAAATATTTACAGCCGTTCATTAAAGCGTTGCAGGATAGAAATAAAAGCCAGCTGAGAACAACACGTACTAAAGCAGATTCTTTGTCCACTTAAAGGAGGAGGAAACTAGTAATAAACAACACTGATTTATTATCTTTTACTCTGAGTTTATAGCAAATAGTTTCGGTTAACAGTAACACAACCAGGAGTTATGGAGCACTGCCATTAGAAATGGATACCGTGTTAGATAGGATTTGAGCAAACTGTCTTTACGTTTGTTATAATGCATTAAAAAACAAAACATTTCTAAAACAATATAAAACAATAGGGAAAGATCAGGCCAAAAACATTTTTCCACTGACCAAAGGGTGGAGCCTTGCAATCAATCCACCCAGCCTTGTTTTGAAAGCGGTCTCATAAAAGTCTAATAAGTGTAATAAGAGACTTGCCACAAATGTAAACCTCTTAAGAAGGGCGGGGTCATACAAATTTTGTGGAACAGTGTTTAATAAAAAGTGTCAAGTGCCATACTGGCACAATACTGGGGATTTTAAACTTTTGCTCAATCTGCCGTGAACTGGTACAATCTGGAGGTGTGTAATGTTTCAATCACAAATGTTCCACTGGAGAAAGAAAACCACATGCTTTTACAGTGCATTAGGCATGATGTTATCACTTGGATGAGTTCTCTGTTCCCCATTGCAAATGCCTCTCACTATGTCTGTCTTTTTGTGTTGTGATGCTGCATGTTGACAGACATTAGCTATTAACTCATCAGAGCATGATGTACTTACACCAGGAGAAGCAAGTTCCAATTTATAAAAGTTAGATTGTTAAATCGTCCCTCAGGCTTCTTGTTGTCACTGTGGTCAAATTTGTTTTGTGGAGACTGGGAAAACATCCAGCAGTGTTGAGCACTGCCTTCCCCTGCCCAGTCTTTAAATCGTTTTAGTGGCTTACAGTGTTTAGAGCACACCTTCTTCTATGAGGTAATATAACTATCCTAAACTGTAACATTTCCATGCCAATGCAGAGTTTCCAGATGACCTATTTCTCTTCCACAGCATTTAAAACCCTATTTTAGCGAGTATACACTTGGAGCCCAACCCCGTCATCACTGGGCAACTTTAGCAGCGAATGCCACATGGAGCTGTCCGTCTGCCTCATCCTGAAATTTCACTTGAACGCTCTACAGTCACAAAAAAACATGGCACCCTAGCGGTTAGCACAAGACTGGCTCAATCTAACGCAGCCTCTTCAAACTGGATCCAGCCATAAAAGCTTTGCCAAGAGAAGACCTTGACTGCTTTGAGAAATCATTCCAAGAATAAACCGCAAAACCACTGTTGTTGACCGGTGCAAATTTAGGCCAGATGTGCTCATCTGAACTGACATGTGAACACTTTGGCCATTTGAGAAAAGAAAAAAAAAACTTTGAGATGAACAGGGAAGAAGAATCAACCATGTGAGGGAGTTGGTTCTCTGCTATGACCTACTTCCCACATCTGTCATCTATCTCTCCTTTTTTTTTCTATTTCTGCTATTCAAAAACAAGAAATCGCTCAACAATGGAAGATTTCTTTTATTTTAACTACTGATGAATGTATCTGGTGTACTTTTGCTGCGATTAAAAAGAAGTTATAAAAGGAAATGTTAGTTTTGTTCTCTTTATCATCAATAGTATCATAGACAAAGTTTATGTCATCCAGACAAGGGTACACTCCATTTCATTCTCAGCCTGCTATCTACTAACAAGGCAAAGATAAACAAGTTGTGAGATGAAATACAGTCATCACGTCTCTCCCATGGGAAAGAACAAGTTTAAAGTTGGTTTCGATCTTTTGGCTGCTCTTGTGCTGTAATCAGTTGGTGTAACTTAATGAACTGAGTAATCTCGTAGCATTCTTTCAAGGCAGTTAGGCTCTTTGTAGAATTTAAACAGAACCGCAGTTGCCTCAGGACAACATCAAGTTGGTCTTCATAAAACCTAGAAAATTACAGTGCGAGCTGGTAAACAGTGTACAGTGTATTAGACTTAAATGCTGATTAAAAGTTATGGCAAGCAATAAAAGAAATAAAAAATAGGTAAACTGACTAATTTTGAGCTCTGATTCCATGAATCTACTGATGGTGGGCTGTTGTCTTACTGTGTGTGCATTTGAAGTTCAAAAGCTAAAATGTTAGACGTGGAGAGTTAACTTAATCTGTAAACACTATTTACAATTTTTAGCAAGACTCGGCCGGTTTGCATTCCTTCATCCATCTCTGTGAAAGATTCACTGGGATGACTGTTGACATGAAAATTGCTTGAGGGGCGATGTAATGTTATGGATTCAAATACAACAGAGCACACTTAAAGATTGACATATGTGTTTTGTTTAATGCAGCTCTGTGCCTTTATACTGTGACAGTCAATGACTTTGTGGCACAGTTCATTAATGAACCTTTTCGGAAGAAATCAGATTTTCCAGACCAAACAGTCAGCACCATTGGCAAGAAATTTTCTTTGTTTGACCTTTAATCGTACGTCCAATGTTTTTTGTGCGTGTTAGGGCTTCTGATTAAAACAGATGAGGTCACTCGCTCATATGTTAACTGACACAGTGACGGCGTCCCTTGATGCTTGCCTTTCTGCTTTATATAGCAAATCACATCCACATGACTCATTACAGGCAGGTCCCGAACAGTGTAATAGGGTCATCTGAGCTGGCGGCAGAGTTTATGACATCAGCTGTGCACATGCAGCTAAAAACCTGGGAACGCTCTTGTTTTTTAAAAACACTTTCACAGAGAAGACTGCCTTTGAGGTGTTGGGCTCTAAACAGGAAAAGCATGATGTATGAATACAAACATGTTGAACCAATAGAGCAAAAAGAATGAATGCCAGAGGATGCATGTGTCAGAGTGACTAATATGTTGTAACCGTGCAACAGTGCAGGCATGCTGCAGCTGTTCTGGAACATTAAAAAAAAACCCACCATCCTGGGCAAAAATCATGGAGGGATTTTACTCTGACATACATATAAGGCCACCCCCCACCATCATCCTCAAACTTTAAACCCCCTCCTTGAGGGGCCTGCTTAATGAGGAGCAGGCAGGATTGTGGGTAGGGCTGGAAAGCCCACTGCTAGAGGAGAAAAAGAATGGCTGAGAGAAACAAGACACTTCCGTCAAGTCATCCCTGAGGGCATTAGTGTTCATTACATTAGGTAAAGTTGGAGGTATAACAAGCCAAGAGTTTATGTCATGTTTGGTGATGTTGGCTAAATGTGATCCAGCTCCTTATTATGATAAAAGTCTCCCTTTAATTCTGGTGGCAGAGGCTTAGAGACAGCACTCTATGGCTGCAGAAGAAACGATACCTGTACAGCATCACTCTCACTAACTAAATATGTACCCAGGGGTTGATTTGTCAACGTAATTTCAAGTCTACATCTCACTAACAAATGAATGTGAGCTATGACTTCATCTTTGACCCTGTGTCCTCCCCCACCAAATATTTGGGAGTGAGAGAAGTCAGAGGTGGGTTCCAAGTCCATAAAAACTACCCTCCTAGGATCCACAAAGAGTCATCAAGACTAGTGCTGCCCAGCTCAAGTAATTCTTTGTGGTTATGCATCAGTTTCAAAGCTATAACTGAGTTCAGATGAGGAAGAGTGTGATTCAGAACAAATGAGTTAAGTGACCTGGAGCACTTTGAGGTCAGGTTTTCCACAGCAACTTCTAGGTGACAAAAATATTGTTCCAAAAACACACATTTTCCTTTCTGCTGTACATTTGAATCTGAAGCTCGATTTTTTTACCTCTCTTGTGAAAAGAATTGCCGTGTCCCAGTAGTCTGGATGTTTATCGTTGTTTTTATTCATCTTTTTTTGCCAAGTGCAGAAGTTTCGGAGCGTCATGGCAGCGTTCCCGGATACCTTAGGTCCTTTGTCCGCCTCTGTAATAATAACAATCTTGACAACTGTGATGCTGATGAAGTTGAGGATGCTGGGGTGCTTGTACAGCCTCGCTGCTACAGACATTAATGTCAAGAGGTAGTGTTTTAAGTCATCTCCGTGGAAGTGAGCCATGGATTCGTCCGCCACAACGAGCGTCTCCACGTATCTGGGGACAGAGGCGAATCTTTTGGCTCTCCCCATCCTCTTCAGCATAGTTTCGGTTACGTTGTCGTAGTCTGTCAGGTGCTTGTACTTCTCGAGTGACTGAGCCTCCTGGAGGCTCAAATCGCTGTCCACGGCGCACCTGGAGGCTGAGCTGTGCTTGAGGTTGTTGCTCTTTCTGCGCCGAATATCGTGCGCGCTCTCTGCGCTTCTGGTGTCATTTTGAGCCGGGCTGATAAAATATTCCCAACCTTGGAAACCAAATGCACCTCGTAAACCTTTGCAGATGCTTAAAGCAGCATAAGAGTATGGGTCAGCGTTCACATATCCGGAGTAGAAACACCAGCTGAGGTCAGTGCTGGCATCAGTGTTCGGGGACCAAAACGCGTCTTGGTTAGAAAAGGAGGGAGCGATGAAGTCAGAATCGTGGTGTAAATCTATCACAAATTCCTGCTGGAACGCTCGTATCTTTATGACACGTTTTCCACGAAGATTATCCACGTCGTTGTCAGAATCCCTCCAGTCATCGTCATCCAAAGTGATCGGAAAGCAAATTTCACTTTCCGTGCAATGGACAGGCTTTAAGAATGGAACCACAAAGCAGAGGAGAAGAGTTGTTCTGATAAACATGACGATGCTTTAATTCAACAAAAAATATGCCACGACTAGCAGTGTTAACAGAATAATGTTGAAACTGCAAGCTGAGTGGAAGCGGTGGGAGTCACAGATCAGGATGAAGAGAATAATCCAAAGAGCAAGGATTTAAAACAAAGCGGGTCGTACAAGTCCACTCAGAGAAAACTCCTCCCGGTCATGACCCATTTCCATCCTCCACCTGTGAGTGCTGAGTCCACTGCTGCCTTCTCTGCACTATATGCATTTCCGTCATGTGTAGAGATAAAGAGACATGATCTCTCTTTTGTGGGGGGAGTCTCTGGAGGAGTTCTCTGGATGCACATTACAGCAGAGGGATCCTTCTGCCGCCTCTCAAAACTCAAGAAACAGCAGGTTTAGAAAAGTTCCTCTGCTTTGCATTAACATTATAACGCTCAATCCAGGCTGCCTACTAGGCTGTCATTAAAAGAAAAAACACATTATAAATTCACATAAAAGGCAGCCCATTACTTAAGCAGACATATATCTTCGTTCTTGTTGGAGGAACTTTGAAATATTCTGTCTTAACTTGAGCATGTATAAAGTTTAAAGTGGCTCAAATAACTTCAATATTTCGTGTAACTTTTCTCAGGAATACACAGTGACATATTCCGTTTCGTTGTCCAGGTTTCTTAGTTTGTGTGAATCACATACGACATCTGGTGGACATTAATGAAATTAAATGTTTCTGGAGCCACGTTACATATAATAGATCCAGAATAAAGCTGTGACACGCAAGCAAGGACGTGGCAAGAAGTAAATTAGTATATCAGAAAGCAACATTTCCTGACAGAAATCCATCTGCATGAGGCATTGGTACTCAGCTTTATAACTATAGGCTACTCGTGTTTTAAAGTCCCCTCTGACATCAGTTGCTGTAATAGTCCCATTAAGCACTCAATCGAGTTGTATCGTAAAAATAATCATTATAATGATGATGGCAAATTGAGGGAATTGTATTTCTTATAGCATTCGCAGATGTAGAATTTTAATTTGTAAAGGACTGCATGGAGGAAAGAAATCGATTTAAACCTAAACTTAACGTTGTCTTTCAAAATGTGTTTGAATTTGGATAATGTCCAACAACTAAATCTCTGTGCAATTATGAATAATAATAAGGCCGTCTATGTTTTCAAGAAATACATTTGATATTTTCAGGGTTTACCAGGTATGTTGATGGGACTACACACTATTGACAGGAAAAGGTCAAATGTCACAGGAAGTAGTCAGTGAGAAAGCATTTGATAAACAAAGTTGGACAATTTTGGTATTTTCTTTAATAAGAGATTAAAGTTAAACATACAGATATGCCATACAAAAAACTGTTCCTAACAAAGAGAGAACCCCATCAGATAAGGGCTTAAGGTTATTCGTTTGGTACAAAGGATACAAAAAGGTTGAGATAGATTTTAAGGTAAATTATAAAAATAACTAAATTCACCCTGAGACTCAAAGGCGTCTCCTTCCTCCAAGCATCTCCCGCCTGCTTTGTGTTCCATTAATGAGCCTGTTACCAGGAACGCAACGGCCGTTGCTACGTCTAGGACCCCTGCTTCTGTGTTGTCCATGACAAAGCCAGTTTTGACTAAGACTGTATAGTTTAAAATAACTATTGAATTAGCCTATGTGTTCATTTAATTTACTCCCATATATAATTTATTATATATATTACATAGTTATCTATCCTAAATCCATTTAAAAATCATATACTGTAACTTTTGCGAATTGGCAGTTAGCTTGATCATATTTTTACTTAACCGAAAAAAAAAAGTTAAACACAGTGGAAACGGTGAACTTTCGTGCTTCTCAGAAGTAACTAAAACCTTGTCTAATTGTTTTATCAATGACTTGTGGCTTGTTTATCTAACAAAACGGAAAGTCTCTTTTGGACTATACGAAATTAACGTATCTAACTTACCGATGCTAACACCTTCGAAGTCCAGTTAGTCGGTTCCATCGTTAGCTTCGGGATGAACTCGTATCATGTTTTGGAGCTTGCGGGCGAGGGTTCGTTTGGCCGAGTTTATAAAGGAAGGAAAAAATACACTGGCCAAGTAAGTTTTGCTGGGAGCCTAGTTTGGTTTTCCATTCATTTATCACCACCTTCCCACCGACTGTCAATTTGTATAACTAGGTGGTGGCTCTAAAATTCATGCCAAAAGTGGGTCGGTCTGAGAAAGAGCTGCGAAGTCTGAAGAGGGAAATAGAGATCATGCGAGATCTTCAACATCCCAATATTGTTCAGCTCTTTGACAGCTTTGAAACAGAAACTGAGGTTGGTTTACGTCAGAATCTATCCTACCAATCAGTTTTAATTTCTTGCATTTATTATTTTTAAACTATTTTTTTCTGTGTCTGCTTTCTTAAACCACTGACCCTCAACCTTTTGTCTTTGTTTCAGGTTGTAGTTGTAACAGAGTATGCAGAAGGCCAGTTGTTCCAGATTCTGGAAGATGATGGAAACTTGCCAGAAAGTCAGGTAGCCATGATCAGTTTACAGCTTTGACAAATGTGAGATGTTTAATGACTTCAGATATCTGATAACCACTTGATTCCTTCCCTGATCCAAGGTCCGTGAGATTGCATGCCAACTGGTTTCTGCTCTATATTATCTACACTCCCATCGCATTCTTCATCGTGACATGAAACCACAAAATATTCTTTTAGGAAAAAGTGGTGTTGTGAAGCTGTGTGACTTTGGGTAGGTTTATGTTTATTACTTCAAATGAAAAGGTGTCAGTCTTCATAACTTGATTAAAACTCAAATAAAGTGAACATTTCTTGTAGGTTTGCCAGAGCTATGAGTGTTTCCACCTTGGTCCTTACTTCTATCAAGGGAACACCACTGTACATGTCCCCTGAGCTGGTAGAGGAGAAGCCCTATGATCACACTGCTGATCTCTGGTCTCTGGGCTGCATCCTGTATGAGCTCCACACGGGGGCGCCACCATTCTACACTAACTCAATTTTCCACCTGGTGCAGCTCATTGTGAGGGATCAGGTCAAATGGCCAGACACTATGAGCAACACCTGCATGGTACAGTAGAGTTTAAGTCCATTTGTTTTGGGTTGTGAATGAGTCAGCGTTACAATTTTAATTTGAGACGCGGTTAAACAAGGCTTCCTCCTCTTCTGTAAGATAACTACAACTTGTGATTTATACAGGTCTAATGATAAAATAGAAACAAGGCATTAAGTGTTTCTATGTACAATTGCCTTGTAATAATTGTAATGAATATACTATTATCATATAATATTTTCTTCTCAGAGTTTCCTGAAAGGTCTGTTGACCAAAGACCCTCAGAAACGGCTGTCGTGGCCTGACCTCCTGCACCACCCTTTTGTGGCTGACAGCGTTTTAGGTGATTTATAGAACTTTTAACTATGGTGGAAACTTGATTTAGTCCCTTTAGATAATATTCTAATGTCTGATTGAGACATTTTATTCCTGTCCTTTGGTTGTTTTCAGTGCTGTCAGACACAAACCTCTTCAGCCCTTTGACAGTCACACCCAGCCCAGATGTAATGGCACTGAAGCTTCAGCAAGTGGCAGAAAAGTCTGTACCATCATCTGGGGAGAGCAGACTGCTGCGAAAGGTCATGGAGCAGAGGGAGAACAAAAGGAAAGCAGCCGCCAATGAGAGTGCAGCAGTGAGTCTGTTTTTGCCTGAATTCATTCGTTTAAACTCACAAGGGGGAAGCTCTAACCTGTTCGATGCGCATTTACAGAAAAAAAGGGATGGAAATAATAGCGGAAACTCTGCTGCCTCATCAGCATCACCTCCTCTGAGCGATCCCTCAGGTATTTTAGCAAAAGAAGCTGCCAGTCCAACCATCGACGGGAGAATTCAAGCTTGCACAAGATCCAAACAAAGGTGTTTGTTTTTCTTTAAAGCTAAGTATAAGCATTCGTTTTACACTGCCAAAACGTACAGATAAAGCTGGTTGTGTTTAGTTGTGTTTAAAGGCCTTATCTCTGCAGGGGTCAGATCAGTATAGACTACGAACAAGAGTTTCCCTCTGTTGAGGTTGGGCCGCAGCTGGTGCGAAGATGCAGTGAGGACAGCCTGGAGACGTCGCACAGGCAGGTCAGTGACCGCTGGCTCTTATGTCAATAAAAAGAGATACGAGTAGATCTTACTACTTATTTTATTTCAGAAGAAAAACTGTTTTGGTGATAGTGGATCTGCAACAGTATGAACCAGACAGTAAGTCATTTCCTGTCCCGTCAGGATGTCGATGACGAAGAGTTTTGGAGGACTCTGGTTCAAAGATCAGATCCAAGCAGACAGCAGAGAGAGCAGCTAAACTACCACCATATAATATCCCAGATTAAATCCATGATAGTGGCATTTCAAACTCAGGTAATAAGAAAAAATGAGTAACTGTTGGGGAGAAAAGATTCTTGATTACAACGACTGTTCTTTTTCGCTCATTCAGTTGACATGTAGCGTTGGAGCTGCAGCACAGCAGGTTCACCACTCGCTGAAGGTCCTGCTTAACCTGCTGCTCACTCCTGACCTGGAGAAGTCTCATCAAATCAGCCATCAACTTGAACTACCAGGGGTCCTCTTTGACCTGATTGGAGATTCTGTTGAAAATTCTGATTTTATCAAGGTTATTGCCTCTGTAATGGAACAATACCCAACCGTGCATTACTTCTGCAACAGTGTCACTGACCTTTATGTATTTTTATTTATTTATTCTTTCTCTCCTCCTCAGCAACCATTCAGTGCTGCAGTCCTGGGAGACATGCTGACAGTACTCTTGATCTACTGGGAGAAGCACAGTGACTGGGTAGAAGGAGAGCCTAGGTTTGATTCTTCTTTCTTTTCTTAGCTTTGCTGAAGCAGGTATTGTTCGTTTGTTGAATACAGCACATGAACAATACATCATCTGCTCTCATCCTGTAGATTGGAAGAGTTAACCAAACCCTTCAGCACAATTCTGAGACAGCCAAATCTCATTGCTCTGGCAGTAAGTAACACCTAGCCATACTTAAAGTAACCTTTAATCTTAAAATATAATGTAACATGTTATTTATGTCTGTAGTTTGACCTTCTTCTATGCAATGAGCATATGTATATATTATATATACATATATATATATGTGTATATTAATTTTATTAATTCATGTTTTCTAGCCTCTTGCTGCATCTGTTTTGTCGCTCTTCACGCAACATGTTGATGTTTTAGTTGATGTGGAAAGTGTAACTTCCTTGCTGAAAACTCTTCTGTTGGCCTCATGTAAGGTACGTTTTGGAGTTTGTTTTTTTATCAATAACAAAAGTATCAATAATAAAACATATAGTACAAAATAATAGTATTTAGGTTTTAAGTATAAAATCTAAAAGCATTTGCAGTTTTCCATTCTGTTTTTCTCGCCCTGTGTCAGCCCCTGATTTCACCTCCGGCTGGTTGGGGACTATGTGACGGCCTTCTTTCTTTGCTCCAGCACGCACTCTCTGAGGTTCAACAGTAGCGTGAATGTGATTTAAATATTTAACTCAGTGTTACAGTGGCAGACCCTAATGCCTGCTCTCGTTCAACAGCATGAAAACGCCCCGGTATCTCTTTGTTTAAGTTCTCTCATGCTTGTGGATCTGTGGAAAAGGATTGGTATTTCACTTGCAAGTGCAACTCCAAACTTGGATCTTTGCTCAGCAAATGGTAAACCTACATATCCTGTGAACCCCACTCTGTTTTGTTTTTTTCAAGCACTTTTTCAAATAAAAAAGTGCCCTCCTTTTGTTTTACCCGCTTCTGTTTCAGGGTTTTACTCTCTTCTGTCCATTGTGCTGTTTGTCTTCACCAAAGATCCATACTCATGCATTCCTTTGTTTTGTGAGAGCGGATCAGAATGTGTATACACGCTCGGCTGGCTTCTTGGCACTGACTGGTTTGTCTACAACTGTCTTTATATTGTGTCATTTTTCTTTGTAATCCCCACGCGGCACATCTGTGACACCATGAGCTAACATCATCATTTTTCATGCCTTACAGTCTTGATTTGCTGGCCAAAGACACAAAGATAGAAGAGGCGGAGCTGGGTCATGACAGTCTTTCCTCTTTGAGCTGCCTCCTATTATGTTTTCCATTTGCTTTGGACCTACCCTCACAGTCCAAGTCCTCAGTGCTGCAGTTATATGACAGCTGTGATGTTGTTTCAGGCCTCCTGCAGGTGAGGGCCCTCTCATGCTCATAAACATAATTCCCTAATGCAACACAGGATACCTCTTGGCCTCTGCTCAACTCTGACATGCAGTGCTGTACACATTAATGTCTGTACTTTGTTCCTTTTTGCTGTTGTTTTTTTCTGTGTGATGAAGTGATAAGTCCATAGTATGACTTTTTTGTTTTTCACACTTTGGCAGGTGATTCAAACCGCTGCTCCTCCACTCTTACAGCTGCCCCTCTCCCTGCTGAGCCGTTTGTTGTTGTGCGATCCGGAGCGCTTCGTTTCCCACATCACGGGAGCCGATGCAGGCTTTTTGTCATCACCTCAGCCCTGCCAGCCCTCTGCCACTGCCGTGACCAGAACGGCCAGCTCTCTCCTCTTAGACTTGCTCCAGCAGGACGGGCTGTGGGACTCTGCTGTGGAGCTGCTGACTGTGTTGTACCAAGTAGCTCGTTGCTGCCCTCAGCCCCATGTGGAGGTCCCAGTGCTGCATCAGGCTCTGACTCACCCGTATGACCAGATCAGGGCTGCCACATGCAGACTTCTGGGAAATTTAAGACCATTCATGCTAACAGATACACAACAACCGGATTTTTTCAAAGACATGATAGACTGTCTTGGTGACTCCTGTGTGCCTGTCCGGCGGATGGCTTGCAGGGCAGTTGGGAACTGGCTTGGCTACATTGCAGCACGCGCAGAGCGTACAGTGAATAAATCTGTCGGGAACGGCACCCACGCCACAGGACGGAGCAAAGAGACTAAACAGAGTAAACACTTGAGTCAAAATTTTGAGGCGGGAGGTTATTTTGCGACGATAAGAGAGCAGAGCCTTGATGAGGAGGAGCAGCGGAGGTGGACAGAGGAGGCCCTGCGGTCAGTGGCCACGCTGGCATGTCTGCTCGCTGACCCTGATGCCCTCATACGTCGTCACAGCTGTGTAGCACTGGGAAACCTGGTGAAAGTGGATGGTGCTGTGCCTCTGCTGTTGGAGAAAAATGTGTCCAGCTTACTTCTGAGAGCCGCGTGCACCGATTCTCATAATGCTGTGAGACAAGCTGCCATAGCAACTCTGAGCCTGTACAGCCAGCAGGAGGACATGCATAAGGTAATGAATGAGCAGGTTATGTGAAAACAGATTTTAACATGATGAGGCTCCTTTTTTGAACTGTTTAGCCTTGAGATTAATCTTGACTTTAGTTCATGTTTTTTAAACAAGTCACTTTTTCTTAAATCTCTCTGAAGGCGCTGATTTCCCTTGATGCCACCCAGAAACTTTGCCAGGCTTCACAACATGCTCATCCTGAAAGTCACTGACGGCTTCTTGGACAGCTCTAAACTTGACTCCTGTTCAACAGAAGTCATAGAACATAGAAGTAATTTTCTTTATCATTAGATCCTCTTGTCCGAAAGTAAATTATATTATCTCCTGTTTATTAGAAAATTAATTTGAAAAACATGCTTTCTGTGGCATCTCTGGGCACTTACTTTTGCAGTGGAATGAATTGATAATTAATTGTTGAAATGTATTTAAATCTAGCAGGGCTGCTTCTTTTTAAATACCTGAAATCAAACATTCTTACCTGCAGTGTAAATAAAGAATCATTTTTGTAGGAACCATTGAAAAAATAAAAGGGAATTTTTGTGTTATGAGGTCTGAGTTTTTACTGTGTTTTGCTGTAGTGTTTTTGCAATTTTTCTTTCTGTATGTTTAAGAGTGGAAGCTTTAAGACAGCCTGTCTCTGGCAAAGCCTTAAATGAGCGCGTGCAGGACCCAACAAGGAAACTGACGGGATTTATTGAACCGCCTCATCATGCGGAGGTGTGAGCGGTATTTTTGGATTATTTTAACAAAACTCAGCCTCTTGTTTGGTTCCATTTCGAATTGTATTTTACATTTGAAGACGTAAATAATGAGGAGCGTGGGACGCGTTCGCCTCCGCGGGACTACGGAGAGAAGCAGCAGCGTCTGCGAGACCCCGGAGGCTCGCGCCTCTTAGCTACTTAATGAGCGATTTTCCATCATGTGACGTGCAAAGTTAATTCTCTAGTTGTAGAAAATGGAAGAAAAAAAAAGTCCCTAAACAATTTCGCAAAATCTGAAAGAAAACCTCAGAGAAGCACGCGGCCAGGTTGATGACGTACTTTATTGTAAATGAAAACAAGTTTACATCACACAAAATATGTATGTACTTGTGAACAAATTACCTTGAAATTACAAAGCGTTGGAAATCGGTTCACTTTTTTTTTCATTTTAAGAGATTGTAGTTGATAGTTCTCCGCAGGGGACGTTAAGTTTGCGTGGACTCAAATCTAGCAGACTATCGGCCACTTTCCTCAAGAAATGCGGTCAGCAACTTTTGATAAGATATGTATAACAGTTGGTACTTTTTCAAATTAGACACAAATGAAATATAAAATTAATTAAATATAAATAAAATATCTTTTCAGATTCGTTTCTGTTTTTCTTTTTTTATAAAGAACAGGCGAATACACTCCACTCCCTGAAGATATAAAAAGTTATGAATTAGTGCAGATCAGCCAGAGGCCTATAAAACTTATTGCCAGAATAAGCAGTTCAGAGAAACAATCCTCACTCGTTTCTGAATCCCTAGATTTTCTATTTCAGAGAGCGCAAAAACATTTATGAAAAAGGCATGCAGAGGACACTAAAACATCACCAGTTACAATATTTGCACGCATGGAAAACCTATCTCTTTACAGCAGGAAAACCTGTGAAAACTGACATGTAAGACAAGGACTGAGAAGCTTCAAGTCTGTTATCTCCCATGTTGTCTGATGATGTTTGCAGAACGGGAGGATCAACTGTAAGCCTGAGCTGCTAAATAGATTGTATAAACTGCAATATACAAGAGAAGAAAACTATGCAACAAAATGTTAGTTTACTTCAAAACAGTATAAAGGGTAAATGTCTCGTTTGGTCAGGATATGCTGGACATTACTTGTGAAAACCACTGAAAAATAATGCAGTTTTTGACAACAGGAATATAATAATCCTGGGGGGGGAGCAATAGCTTTGTACAAAGCAGGGTAAAAAACAAATTTCCACATTTCTTTTGTCCTGTTGAATCTTCAGTCGATTAAAAGCAATTTGTAAAAAACTAAAAGTTTTTTTTAACAATAGTGCAATCATTTTAATGATTTTGATAATAGCTTTTTTGTTGTATTTACTCTTATCAGTGATTGTTTTTGTAGGTGTTAAAGCGAGCACATTTTCATCAGCAATTCTAGGATTTAAATAAAAAAAATTCATGAAGATCTCTAAATTTTCTGATCAAGAAATGCTTGAAATAACAACTGAACAGACAACTTGAAATTAAAGGCTGACACCAACAACACATTTGATGAGTCCAGCAACTGACAAGTGACTTACAGCAATATCAAATTAAATAAAAAAATTTAAAGTGGAAAAAATATTAGGTTCTATTGCTGACATCAATTTCAATGTAAGGCTAATAAAAATATATAACCTGCTTCATGAATTACACGACCCCCTCAGAAGTAACCCTGCTTTGATCAGTGGGGTCACGAGGTGGAAGATCTATTAGAAATGATTGTCGGTTAAAGCATTGCAATGCCACAGTGAAGGCTCAAGTGATTAGTGCTACAAGTGATGGAAGCATTGTATAGTGTCGATTCAAAATATAGAAAGTAACTCACATTAACAAAGCATGCATTTGTCTCCTCGCCATGAGAAAAAAGGGAAAATTCAACTGTTAAGAAACATGAAGACAGAAAAAAGTCCCCATTTTCCGAGTTACTCCAGCGTGCTTGCAGGAGCGTGACGTTACGCTGTTGTGTCCTGCTTCAGCCTCTGGCTGCGGGCCTTGTAAACTTCAATCAGCAGGTCTTTAACATACTGGATTTCACGTTCTACTGACTCTGCTTTGTCTCGGAGCTCTCGGTTCCTCCCCTCAAGGCAGTGCAGTTGTTCCTCCAAAGAATCTAGCTCCGCCCTTTTTCGCTGGCGATACCTGCATTAGGCAAAGCAAAGACTCTGTGAGGACATCTGCTTTTTGGAAATCACGTCAAAAGTTATTTTCCTCGTGTGGAAATGACAATGTACCTATGAGCAGCAGTTTTGTTCTGATCTCTTTTCTTTTGTTTGCGCTCCCCGCCTTCGTGCGGTACGATCTCCACTTCGTAATTGTTGTCTTCTTTCAGCCTGCACGCTTGTCTGTGACCTGAAGACTCCAGGTTCAGACTCTCCCTCGCCATTAAGAAACATTCTGGGGCCTGATCCTCAAGGTAACTACAGTGTAAATCAGGCTGAACTATTTGTAGACCCTCTGTTTTCACCTGCTCATTGATGGTCCCTAAGAAGCTATGGTAGGCCTCGCTCTGGGATGTTGTTGGGACGTAACAACCTTCGCTGCTCTGACTTTTCCAAACACTGGCTTTCGTCACCTCCACATTGGCTTTGATGCTGCTCAGCACTTCGCTGCTACCGGAGCCTTCGCTGACCTCCCTCATGCTATACATTAGCAAATCTTCTTTCCTTTGAGCGGAATCCAGCGATCCACCAAAGCCGAACCCACCACCAACAACCTTCACACCACTTATCACATCTTGAGTGAAGCAGCAGTTTTTCTCGTCTTTGGGTAAACTGGCACATCGCCTAACCTCGATGGCACTTCCCAGACAGTAGCTCTTCCCTACCAGCTGGTCGTCCTGCGCACAGCCGTAGTTACCTGCTAGGGTCACGGCCGAGTTACCTGAGTTACTTCCTTTGGAACTCGACAAACTGTTGTCATAGCCTTCGCTAAACCTCACACCGTCAAGAACCCTTTTCCTACCACACCCACTGGGGCGACTGCAGCTGTATGGGGTGTGTCTCGGAATTTTGGATCGCCCAATGGGCCCGCCACAGATGCTCAGCAGGTCCAGCTCCCCGGTTGCCAGGGTAACAAGCAGCTGGTTGGATTCCGATTGGTTGGATGTAGAGTATGATGCGTATGGCAGCTGACTGAATGGCTGAGGACCCGCCGGCAGCGGACCCCTGTCGCATTTTCCCAGTCTCGGCCCTTTCTCCGGCAGTGGTTCGGACAGGAAGTAGTCTTCTAGTTGGGCAAGTTCCTCTTGCAGCAAAGAGGTCATGACCTCCAAGTCAGAGGGCACCTGAATATCATTCTGAAGGGGTGATGGGGGAAGGGAGGGATTGGTGGAGGAGGGAGGGGAAGGAGGGTTTGGGAGGTACGAGGAGAAATCCACTTCTTCCGTCATCCAGTCGGTAAGACCATCACCTGTCGAGGAGAAAAAACCCAGAGTTCGTTACGAGCTGTTGGACGGAGGAAAGTAAAATTAAGCCTAAAAAATAAAATTCATGCAGGTATTAAAAAAAAATGTTATCGGCAGTGTAGGCATTTTTTAAAACCACAATCCGATCAAATAAAATAAATGCAAACCGTTATTTGAAATGAAGTTGAGTCGCGTCCATGAAACAGACGTAGCTAGTTTTTTACTTACTGTTCAAGAAGGACGAATGTGCTGCAGTGCCGAGCCCACCTGAAATGAGGAAAAATATAAAAAAACGTACCCGATGCAACTCACCAATTAAGTGCTGACTCTCCTCTGACACCTCCCCCCTGCACCCCTGTGATTGGCTGTGGTTAGCCTGTGGGTGAGAGAGAGCGAGGGGGTCTGCCGGGCAGACACGAAGACTCTTCCAAACATGAGCTGATGTTGCCATCATTTTGTCTGTTGGTGCTTTGATTCAGTCCAAGTCCAAGCATATGCTGAGAGCGCGCGGGGTCTGACAGATGGGCCACAGAGAGCAGGGCAGGGTGAGCATAATGAAACCTAGAGGGGAAACAGAGGCAGGGATCACAGATGAGTAAAACTTGCGCGGCAAAAGACGCTTTTTTTTTCGTCGAGCCGACAGAATAAACACATTTCAGTCTGTGCTGCCCTCCGCGACTCTACTCCGTACAATTCTGTGTTTTGGTGACAGCAAGTGACCTCCGAGTTCTTATGAAAGTCGTGTGTGTATTTACAATCCACTATTTATTTTTCACACACAAGCGGCGGCACAACATATGCCAACAACTAATGAGAAGAAAATTAAACAAGCTATTCCAAAATCCAAGCCTCAGGTTTGGACAGTCATTAGAGACGGTGGAAGCCGTGTCCTTTGAGCTTTTGACTGCCTCAAAGCAGAGTGCACTTCACATCCTCAAAACACGTGGGACCTCCTCTGAGCTGTCAAGGGCCCAACTGTTGACAAGAAGCTCCACAGTAACTCTCTCAAGTGAGAGGCGCTCTGATGGTTGTGTCAGCTTAAAGCAGATCAGCTGCCTCTAATCCATGCTCCTTTTAAATTAATCACTTCTGTTTTATCACATAAGCTGTTTGGATAACAACAACACCTCAGATTGTACAAGCAGATGTCTACTGCTTGCATATAATGAGTAACAGTATTCATTCATTTTACAACATTCACAATATTGAGTGAATAATTCAAAATGATGGAACTAGGAATGATGTATATACACATTTAAACTGATAAATATTGAAACAACTCACATTTGCAGGGAAGAGGTTGAGTGGCTATGTATTTACAGAAAATATGCAAATAAAAAGAATTTATCATAATAACTCTGCCATGCACTGCTATCATAACAAACACTGTAAAGCCTGGAGCTAAAGATAAACAATAGTCTCAAGACCTACAGTTGAATTGATATGAAAAATATAATTAACTCAATAAACATAACCCAGACAGAGGAAAGCACTATAAACCGTGGAGCCATTCGTGACACACATAGTACAGTAACGTGTAAACTGTATCAACAACATAGCTGTTAAGGATGCTGAGTACAGACAAGAGTTTGACTTACTCCATTCTTGCAGAAAAACTGAAGAGCACTTGGGGGTGCGTTGCTAAAGCAAAGCACGATTTCTTTTCGGGTCCAACAACTTGGAGGAATTAAAGAGCCATAATTCAGCTCCGAATAGCCGGGACAACGCTGGAGAATGAGATGCTGCTTTGTTGTGGTCGACCTGTAAACTGAGGAGCAGCGTAATTGAGACAAAGCATCAGTCCATTCACACCTAGCAACCAACTGCGTCATCGGGAAAAAGCGCCGCGCTGCTCGGCGTGGATCCCTCCGCCCCTCCCTCCGCGGCCGGCGGAAGGACGTCCCACACTCACGCCCGATACAGCCGTCATAACAACACCGGGAAACTTGTTTTTTGAGACACAGAAAATATAACTGACAAGAGCTACGAGTGTGGGTTAAGATTATATAAAAGAAAAACTAAAAAGAGAGGCAAAACAAAACAGAAAGTTACGCGTTTAAAAGTTGGTCTCTATTTTGTAATGGGTATCCGAACCACTCGTGGCTTAAAGGACAACAACGTCTCAATGTATCAGTTAGTAAGTACATCTAAAGCCCACAGAAGGTTAATTTCTAATTTGGCTGCTGGTAATTGTACCAGAACAGCAAAACGAGAAGTCATTACGCTAGTTTTACTTGACAGTGTTTTTCTAAAGTCCTTCCATTCTCAACAGGGCGTAGTAGCTCGGTGCATTCGACAATGTCCATAAACTGCTACTTGGCGGCTTTAAATACCTACACACGGCTCGCCGATTTTAAGTGTAGAGACTGTACTTTAACCCTTCGCACGACATTGTTTGGGTACTATTCAACTCACAACACGCTGTTGTTTGGTAAGAGACTGTTGCATCTTCGTTGCATCAGTGGTCCATGCGCAGTGCGATTGGCTGCTCAAGCTCAGACTGTGGCTCTCTCATTGGCTGGCATCGGCCGCATGTGAAATATGATTGGTTGGTGATAGGCGATGCCAGGCATTGCTGTATTTTTGTTTTTTTCCTCTCGGTGCAGACTGCGCACATGTTAGATGTAAACAAACCGGGTGTGGAGAACTGTGGGGCAGCTTTGCACCCTGAGAGACGCTTTTAGATCCGATGTTACAGTTACACCAGCCCACTTTCATATAGTGATAACATAATGGCTTGTGGAGAAGTTTCTGTGTGGAAAAAAGTCCGATCACAGGAAACGTTTCAGACAATGAATGACACATTTAAAAGGATACATACTTATTGTATTTGTCATTGTAATAAGCTGTACGTGAGAGTTTTGGCATTGGTCTGTCGTGGTAATCATTAGTTTCACCTTTACTTTAATGATCATATTTATCCATTTTCTGTCCATTGAAAATTTAAATGTGTTTTTTTGCAGAGGAAGTCGTTAAATAAGTAGAAAATCCTTCACCAGAAGTTGTGGAGTGTCTGAAATGTTTTGAGATCTCTTTTTTTTTTTGTGGCAAGGCAAACGACAGACAGCTTGTCCTGAGGAAAACACAGTTACTGGCATTGATAGTAATATTGTAAAGCTTTGTTTTGCTCCTTTCAGCAAATCTGAAAGCTGAGCAAGTGTGCTGTTCTCCTGTTGCTATAGCAATAGCGGACACTGCCCCCTATTTTAGACTTGTTTTCTGGTTGCTGTTGCCATGGGATTTGCATCTATCTCTCTACTCTCTTTACCTAGTGTTTTCCTTTCAGCTCACCACTGTAACACCACCCCATCCTGTCCAACGACTCCTCCGGCTCATCTGCTGAGTTGCATCTCTGTGACATTACCAGTATGCCATAACCAATAGATTTATTTACAGTTCCAATGGTTTCTTCACATTGATTGGCAAGTATTACACTTGTCCACAAAGAAACAAGTTTTGGTATTTAGTGCAAGTGTCAGAGCATCAAACGTGAGCCGATACACATAATGACGTTAGCCGACAGAGGAGTTGTTTGCACAAATAATGTCTGTTTTGAAGGTCTTAGCACAGTCAGGAAAAAGACTCTTGAATGTGAGTATATTCCAACATTGTCAACCTGTTCCATCTGAACCATTTAAAGGGGCCGACCTGTTATGGTGAGGCCATTCAGCAAAAAGCCCACTTTGTGGAAGCTACAATCCGAGAGGTGCTCTAAGAGACTTGTAGAGAGGCAGACTGATGCAATCTACACAAATGTGGTCGTAATGGAGACCAGATTGAGATGGTAGTAGCTGGTGAAGTTGGCAAGTCTCACAGGAAATCGCTGACTGCTCTCACTGTCTGTATTAATTGGCCCACTGAGGGCTTCCTATTTGTGCGTCATGAGAAAAATCCAAGGTGCTGTTCATGACAGCTCCAATACCTTGCCCTGTTGTCTGCACCATTAAGCACAGTTTCCTTTTGTCATTACTAAGGAAAATGTTTTGATTTACTTAGAAAAGAACTTCTAGGTCCGCTGCGTCCATTAGTCATTCCAGCAGGCTGAATTTTCTGTTGTTCAAACATCACCAAATACGAGTTTAGACTATGTAAACGGTGAAACAGGAGATACTAGTGTTTTTCTTCCACAGCCAAACAAAGCTGTCTATCAACTGACTCCCAGATTAATTGAATGTTGTGCATGAGCTGAGTAGCTAGGAAAGTCGATGCTGCATGCCATGTGCATGTATGGCACATTAGTAAGGGTTACACCATCATTTCATCATCATCTCTCTCAGAATTTATTGTCCTCAACTTATGCCCGTCTTTGAACATACGAAGAAAACATGAAGTTCGGTTACCACTTGTGAATGGAAGCCCCTCAGAGGGGATTTGTGGATGTTTCTGTTTGTGTTCAGCTTGCTGATTGCGTACATGTTTGTCTGTTTGGCGTGAAAATACGTAGGCAAGTTTCGAGAAGGTAACAAGCATGATATCACTTTAATTTACAAATGTTTAGACTAGGCTAAGTTGATTTGCATACAGCTGTAACAGATTGGGAGCAGTCAGTCTCAGGGTTATGTTTATTCACTGTTCCCCAAGGACTTTGTGGTAAATTAGAGGTGTTTGAAGTAAAGAACTGCAGCTACTCCTTTTTTCCCTTCCTTTGGGAGCTCAAAGTAGAGTAGTATTGTCGGATTATAGTAGGTATTTGCACAAGTAACACCAACTCACAAATATACTTTGAATGAAGCAAGCATGGCAAACAAAGCCCAACATACATCAATCTGATATGACACCCGAGTGAACCTAAGAAACAATCACCTGACATAAACATCAGACGATTGCTCATCCCGTACAGTGTTCGTTAAAAGTCCTTTTGGAGGATGTGGTTGAAAATGACAGGTGAAGTGAAGAAAAGTAGTAACGGATATCTGGGATTACAGTTAACCGACCAGATGTTCGTGCATCACTTGTGCTCGGAAGAATCCCAACTTTTTTCGCATACAAGTCCCAGATGGTTGCACTGTGTTATTTACAGCTCTCGGATCATGGGATGCTGCTCTGCAGAACCTTTAAAACCCCAGAGGCTCAGTGTCTATCACCTCTAGCTGTACTCGGTCGATAGTCATCCAATCCACGTGCTTCAAGAACTGGGCTGAAAATCAGTGGCACCAGGTCTGATGGAGGGAAGAATCCTCCTTTCAACATAACTGAAGCACTATGAAACTACTGCTTTACTACCTAAAACTACTTATATAAATTCTAAGATGTCTTGTTTTGATAGATCTTTCGACTCTCATGTTCAATAGATTTAAAAACATACCTTCCATTTTTTCTCTCGCAGAAATTGAATTAAATTTCCTCTCCTGTTTCTGTTTTCTTTTTTCTATTCTTTTAATAACTTGACAATGTGTTGATGACGGACATAGTGAAGCACTATAATTGTCTCTTATAATTTTGGACTTTTTAGTATTTAGAAAGGAATAAACTACAAAGAAAGTGCAGGTATAGTTTGATGTTCTTCATTCAGATGGATAGATCCATATCTATAGCAGAGTATTATAACTTGAACTATCAAAAGATCCAGACAGAGTAATGTCCCACAGCACACTGGAAGCCTCTGTTGGGTCAGTGCTGCATCTTCTTCCTTTCACAGACTGTTGGGCCTACCACAAGATCCAAAAACATTGTAATTTAGTGAACTTGTAGATTGTGTGCCTTGTTCAGAATTAATGACTGCCACTGTACATTTTCATCAGAGAAAGTGAGGCTGATTTGCTCAAAGTGGTAAACATTAGGAGAGGAGGTTTCGCAGCAGCATCACAGGCACTTAGTGAAAGATGCTTTCATCTGCATGTTTGCGTGGAGGGGGAGCATGTTCGGGGATGGGCAGGAGATTTTTCTCTTTAATCTCACAAATTAATCTGAGCTCACATGTGGAAATGAAAATTTATAAATTACAAACGCCTGCTCTGAAGTGCCGGGCTTTTGACAGCCCATGTTAAAGATATGCCATCTGAGCTGAGAGAAGTCTGCATTTCATCATAATTTTTCTGGTTGCTTTCCGACAGGGCTAATGTCTCCCATTACTGCTTACTAACTTGTGTGAGATCTTCACTAATTCACAGCCCGGCCGGCTTATTTGAGATAAAGGCCAGGGGGAAAAGGCTGGCCTGGGCGTGTTAAAGCGAGGGGAGGTTACCCATAGCTCATTATTATTTCATCCATGATAGGTCCTGGTGTCACTTATGTCCGTCGCCACGGTGATGACGTCGCAGCTCCCACTTGAGACTCGGAGATACTGAATGGCAATATGTGTGAAAATCTATCCCAAGGTCGGTGACTGTGAGGCCGCAGATAGTCAGACAGAGGGGAGCGTTACCTGTACTGAGCCGAGATAGGATTTACGGTAAGTTTAATTACAACTGAGCAGATTTCAGCTCAGCGACTGTGTCTAATTGGTTTCTGTCAGGGGCAAGGTGTATTTCCTTGATAGTACACAAAACTCCTAAATATTCCCCTGATCACAGCAGGTGAGCTCACCCAACAGCCCAGTTCCACAGCATAATGAAGCTGTTCTTCATCACCGCCGTTTGAATCATGAGACATGAGGGAGACACACTTTGTAAAGAGATAAGAACTATTTCATGGGTAGTGCATGTGGTATCAAATTTCTCGATGTTGAATCATGCATGTAATTTCATGGTTTTTTTTCCATTTCTTTGGGCCACCTAGTGCAGGCAAACCATATAATTAATGACCCAAAAATACAAAAAGGTAGCAGGATTTCAGGACTTTGCCCCAACCTCTGTTGATAATTCAGTTTAACGAGCCAATTAACATATGAAACTACCTGACTGATCTTATGTAAGGAGGCAGGTTGTGTTCGTGGGAAAAACACCTTTGTCAAAGCGAGCTGCTCTTTAGGGCGATCGAGATTCCTGAAAGAAAGGTGTTTATTACCTATTTTCTGTTTTCCCAGAAACAAGTAGGTCTCCTTGAAAAATTGAAGAACGCAAGAAAAGGGCTGTAATCGAATGTTTTCACTTTCCAATTTGTCAACATAAAAATGGTTTATCAGAGAAATCCAACAAACATGTGCATCTTATATTTTTATTTTAGAATGTACATAGTGGTTTTAGCATATCGTAATAGCACTATAATGATCATATTTATTTAAATGCTTACAAATTTTTAAAACATATTTATTTAAAGTAAAAACGTTATTATTGTGTCATTTACCTGAATAAAAAGCTCTTGGAGCGTTATACTGATTGATGTTAATAATAATATTGTAAAATCTGTCAGTGATATAAGCATTTGGCACCAAAGAATGTTTAATTCAATATGTAACTTACATTATACTCTAAAATCTTTGAGAATAATTCCACATATTCTTGTGTTTATGTGTAGATGTGTGTATTTATATATTAACAGATTTTTCCATCTGAGAAAAAATTGTCATGGAGTTAAAGCAGAGCTGTATCGAAAGGTTTAGCATCATAAAACCGTGTGCGTAGATCACCTTCAGAAGTGTAAACGGTTCGAGCTCACACAGAGTAAGAAAACCCAAAAGTGTTCCTCCTGAAATTTTCTAAATCAAACTCTTAACTATTAATAAATCAATTTTTTTGACAATATAACATGATTGACAAGCCAAAACCTTTTTTTCTTTTACTTTAAAACTGATAGCAAATCAATAAATACACCTTATAATTTCATTTAAATGCACCACTGTCACGGGTGAGCCCTCATTCACTGGCAGGTGTCAGGCTTCTCTTGGGGCGTGGGGTCTGTCCGTTAAACACCATCAGGCTGCACGCCGTGGATTTCAGCCCCAGCAGGGAGCAGCTCAGGTTGCCCCGCAGGTGTCTCCTCCAAATGTGACACCACTGAGGTCTATCAGCTCATGAACTGCGTGTATCCCTCTGCGCCCGTTACTATGACATCCATCCAGATCCTCATGGCCTCTGGAGAAGGGGCCACCATGTAGTAAAGACGGTCATGAGTCTTCACACAGAAGGTCAAGGATGGATTAGGACTCTGGAGGATCACATGAAGAAAGAATGACTTGTAATTAGTTTTTATAAAAAAGAAAAAAGAAAGCTGTACCTGTTGCATCTTTTTTCACTTCAATTTGTTGTAACAATTTTTAACAGCTTTCTGTAGCTTTCAAGCTATTAAAAAAAAATTGGATTTACCAAATAGCAAAATTATTCCTTCATATCTAGATTTATTTACATAGAAATTCTAACAACTTTCTGACTATATTTTTAAGAAAAAAAATGAAAGTGTGAATCAAATGAGGATGAATTTGGAGATAATTTGAATAATATTTTAAGACATCTACTATTTTTATGTATTGTTTAATTGGTTTGACTATTTCATTAAAACCAATATGAACAAAGAGCATTCTGGAACTGCCTTTGCTCCCTTTAGTCTCATCATTAGTTGGTGATTTTTTACATGTTATTAATCCATGGAAAATATTTAAAATGGTCATTCTGAATTGTAATGAATGAAAAAGAAGAGCTTACCTTGGTGGCGCTTCGCAGGTGATCATAATAAACCTCCTCAATTGCTTGAAAGTAAATGAGCCCTTTCAGCTTGGTCTCGTGCTTGTCTGAGGAGAAAAAGAAAATAAATATATTAAGATACATTACATTACATCTTGTGATGCAAGACCTCTGCCAGCATGAGCACTAGCCAGAGGGAATCAGACAGGGATGAGGGCTACATAATAATAATAATAATAATAATAATAATAATAATAATAATAATAAT